>PNEQ01087847.1:0-97599 GCA_003012365.1 Medauroidea extradentata | reverse complement strand
AAAAATATTACATACATGTTACTAAATCATATTCACACATTTTTCTGATATAAATAAAATTATGTTAGGCATATTGTAACACTAAAATATAAACAAACTAATTTATAATTGAATTTGTGATACTGGGGCTTGTAAATACATAAATAAATATAATAAATAATAATAAATAAAATAATAATTTGAGATGTAACCATTACAGTATTTATAAGTCGCTTTTGCTTCCTTACCCGGATTGTTTGAAGGTACTTACTAAATTCTTTGTAGACCGACCTGATGCGCTTATGAAAACTACATTTGATCTACTCGATAGCGTAGATACTACTCTAAAATCGGTCAAGAATGGCATGCGATAAAGATCTAGCGCCCCTCAATATCTCTAAATATTCAACTCTAAATATTCAACTCATTTCCACTCAGATCTGCTCTGCTCGGGAGCAGAGTATAGACAGCCGCCAGCAGACGATTAAGGAAAGCGAGCGTAAAAAGTAAACGAACACAGGCTCCCGCATATGTACTTCAGGGTGTTTTAAGTGCACTTTAACGAAAAATACGATTTCGGACTGTGGTATTTTTTTCTGGACAAGAGTTGTCGGGAGTAGTTTATCAAGCAAAAATGTCGCCACAGAAAACGTAATTCAGGCATGAAATAAATCAGGGACGTCATTAAGGGGGGAAGGGGGCGACCGGGGGAGAAAATACCTCCCCCTGGATTTAGAATTTTTAGTGCATAAAATGTATTTTTTATATTTTGTTATTTAAAAAATGCTAAATTAACCACTTCTGCAGATTTTGCCATATATATATATATATACCAATACTACCGAGTAGGATAGGATTAACCTACTATGTTTTCATAAGCGCCTTTGGCGATCTGACTTTGTACACGTGACTTTGCAACCTGTCTAACCCCAGCTGATTTCTAAAAATAATCACCTAAGGTTTGTTTACTTTTGAAACAAAACAAAGAGATTTTGGTATTGGCGCGCGAGGAAGGAAGTGGGATTTGTCATTGGGAAATACGGCGACCGGCGAATTAACGGCTCTGTAAGAATGAGAACTATTGATTCCAAATTTCTGAAAGGACTTATCGTGGTGGGCAAATCACTCTTGTCAGAAATGAATTGTTTATTTCAGTATGAAGGGAAGCAAATTATTGTGTTATTGTAGGAAAATAAAAAGAGTTTTAATAAATTCTTTACATTTTCAGGTGTGATGTCGGCACATCTGGAACGCATAGTTCTTTGGATTATATCAATCCAACAGATGAGAAAAACATGATCTGGTGAGTTACAATGTAGAAATAGTTAACATAACCTAACTTATGTTTTGTATTGCAAATAAATTTGAATTAGATTCTCAAAATGGTTAACGATAACTAACGTAGGCTAATAAATGTTTAAAACTCTTTTGTATTATTTTCAAAATGATGGAGTAGGAATGCAATTGCGAAAATGGCTATAATGTATTTATTCAATTAAGTATTGTGAACCAAAGACCAGTAGAATTACAGCACATCAGTGAGTTTTATTAAATATAGTAGAGACATTTCATTAAATTAGTTACTAGAGTAAAGTGATGCTCACTCAGCCTTTTTTTACACAAAGATTGTGTTCTGAATTACTAGCACTCCCTCTCAAAATTCCTCATGCACTTTCATGTAGAATAATACAGCTACAATGGCAATCTCATTCACTATCGGACAGTTCAGTTAGAGGTGGTTTCTTTATTTTTTATTTTTTTAAGTTATTGGATACTGCAAAACTAAATATAATAATCTTAACGTATATTTTTGAACAAATGTAAAACCACAGTTGTAAAATTTACTTATGGTCCTACAGGAAAATGGTTTGTCCATGAAGCTTTGTGTTGATAATCACGCTTTTCACAGATGTAAATAAACAAATTCCTTATTACCTTTAAATAGATTTGAAATCTTTCTATTCCCTTTCACTGTTGCTAGCCTCTCCCTCAGGTTTACCTGTCACTGATCTCCAAGGCTTAAAACGCCTACATAGACCTGTTCTATTCTCCTCCACACTCTTTAAATCTTGTCACTGTTGTTCCTCTTCCTCCGTCCTCTCCACTAATAAAATAAGTCACGTAACCATTCACATTCTCCCTCTCAATTTACCACCTTAATTATCTTGACCATACTTTCCACTCATTTGCCTGTCCTTTCACAAGTGAATGACAGATTTTGGTCAGCGTGGTTTTCAGCACTGGTGGGGATGACATGAGGTGAGAATGGAATGGTGCCAGAATGAAGTGGCAGAGGAAACGGGAGATCCCAGAGAAAACCTGCCAACCAACTCCTTCCATGAGTCGTTTCAATTCTGACAATTTTATTAGACAAACATTATTCTATTGTGCTCAGTTTTAAGCATAGATTTTTTGAAAGTTGCCCTTTTATTTTTATGTGGTAGGCATATGTGTTCCTCCCAGAGAGTTTATAGGCACCTGTTTGGGGTCCTCACGTAATGGATATCACATTGTCTGTAGTAATACCCTACCTTACTGTGTACTTACAGCTCTAAGAGATACATGGCTGTGGGTTGTGTGCAGGTATGCGCGGGTCGTGGCTCGTCACCCGTACATTATCCTTCTCGCAGTCATCGTGTTCTCGACGGCCTGCCTCGTCGTCCCACTCACCACCAAGAACCTGCCCAACTTCTCCGACCCTCAGCTGGTAACATCACTGCTTCAAACCTCTTGCATTCATACAAGGTCACATGCAGAATTTCATGTGGAAAAATATTTTGAGGAAACAATCCCTTCATCCAGGGGAACAGAAAGTTTTATATTGACACAGGGCCAAAAACTAACTGTTTCTGCGCAACAGACTGCAATAGTCTGATGTGCTGATGATATTTTTTAACACATTTCTATCAGTTTTAACAATTATTCTTGCTGTTTGTGGGCTAGTGACATAGCAGAGTAGTGTACAATGTACAAGACTGCTGTAATGACATTTCCCAGGACCATGATCCAGCATGCATCATGAACTGTACATCATGTTATTGCGAACTGTAGCTCAGAAATGGTATGTTTGCAGACCTATATCCATATAAGATTTCTTGTTCCTCTAGATTTGAGAATCCCAGAATATTGAAATGCAATTTGACAACGTGTTGTATTGCATAGGTGATTTCCTAAAATTTTTTGCCCTTGGGTACATACAAGTGTTGTTACAATTTATGTTAATAGTTCCAAGTTCTCAGATGTAATTATTACTGTAAATTAATATGTTGTCTCGTATTTGTAAATAAGATCATCCTAAACTAATATTAAATTATGTTAACCACCCGGGATTCAATAGCAACCTACCTGGGATTCGATAGCTCAACTTTAAAAATGGCAGAAAATACTCCTTGGATAGGTACATCAATTTTTTCTGTTGTGCATAATTGTCTGTGCCCCTCGCGTTTTCGCACGCAGTAATTGGTGGTCCTTGCATGATCTTTGTTTCGGATCTAACTTTATTTTTACTTCCCGTGCTATTTTTGAGAAGAAGTGCAATTTCTGGTTGAAGTGAAGCAAGCAAGTTGTATTGAGCAATTTGTGTTTGTTTTGTATTTTGGCTTGTTTGGTAGCTCTAAAACAGGTCGCTTAACAACATGAATACTATATTTCTAAATTAAAAAAATTGTTTTGGAAATATTTGAAGGGGATATTGAATTGACTAATTGAGGAATACGAACGTAACCATACTTCCCTCGATTTGATAGTGAAAAAATAATGTGTGTAAAATGTGTATGAAATACTGTATATTGCTATCCAAAAATGTACATTATATTTTTTAATATATTTGTTTTTACTTTAATATTTTATTTATTCACAGGATTAAAATTTATTTTGTTTTCTCGTAATGTTTATTACATAGTGCTGTGTTTTTAATACGTTATTAGTTTATTATGTAGTAAAAAATCTTGATGAATGTTCTTTAACACTTATATTACGCATTACATATGTTTTTGAAATCTTTACTGAAAACTTTGCAGACTTTACATATACCATCGAATCGGGGAATACTTACTAGGCGTATTGAATTGAGAAATACAGGATTTTGAACTATCAGATCAAGGGTCATTTGCACAGCCTATTTTAAAAGTCAATAGTATTTTAAAAACCACTCATGTGATTTTATGTATGTACGGTTCTAGACAACAAGGAAGGTTAGAAAATTTGTCCAGTCTATAGATTTCTTGGTATTAACTATTATTCTGTTTTCAGATTTTTGTTAACAAGAAATTTCCTTAACATATAGACTCCCTGGTGGCTGACCTCTTATCTGTTGAAATAATGTTCATTAATGGAAGCATGTGTTTGCAGTGTATCTTGTTTCAGAAAAGTTGTTGTGTAAAAAGGTTTGTTACCGCACAGTGTAGTACCCCACTAAAACGTAGACCCTAGCATGTACCAAAACCATGTAAGGCTTTCATGTGGCAACAGTATTTGCTATTGTTTGTGGCCTGACTATCAACCTTAAAGACAAGCGGTACTCCAACGTGCCAGGCCATTATAGGATTTTAATAAATAAAAATACCCTGTTACAACATTCCCACATTTTCCTGCCTATAAAGCTACATTCTCTTGGGCCACAAACATATTTTTCAATAGAAAATTTCCCTGTTATAAAGTTTTCCCATTCGTTACGTCTAAATTTCTCTGGTCCATTGAGAAATGTTATAACAGGGTTCTACTCTGTGTGTGTGTGTGTGCACGCGCGCTTGCATGCATGTGTACGTGTTTTTTTGTAACTTTGTTAGAAGACTTGGAAATAGTACGTTTTAATGCAAAGCAAACAGTGCTCTGAAAGTATCCAAGAACTCTCATAAATATTGTTTATTTTCGTCGACATTGCGTTGAAAAAACACACACATATATGTGTGTGTGTGTGTGTTTATATATGTATAGTCCGTTCACAATAAAGTGAGCACTGTATAAAGTTTTCTTTCAGCCATTTTGTAGTTATCTTTATTATTTTTAATATGAAAATATTCCATGTAACTACAAACTAGTGTAAACGTTTCAACACGCTCAAAAGTTAACATATATTGGATCAATAAAACATATTTTTAATTAATTAGAAGTTCTGCTGAGTGCTCAGTTTATTGTGAACAGCCTATATACATCTGTATGTATGTATATACACCTCTCTCTTTCTATATATATATAGACACACACACATATACACACATGTATGTATAAGTGTTTCAGTTACATTTTTGAGCATCTATCTAAAGCAAAGTGCTATACAATATTTTGAATACATCGTAGTATAGACAAATCGTGCAGCAGTTTTCACAGCAAAACTAACCTGACGAAAGTTATTTTTATGTCTACTCTTTCATAGTAGGAAAATCACCAAATCGAGTTCTTTATACAACTTACTCATTTTTGTCTAGGTACTTACATACAGTATTGCTGCATAAAATATGATTTTGCAATCAAACATATTCTGAACAGGTACGGCTCGTGGATTTTCATATAGGTAGGGCTGCATACGAAGATGAACACTTATCCCCCAATAAATGGAGGGGGTCCGGGGGTCCTCTCCCGTAAAAATTTAGATTTCAAGGTGCAAAATGGTGCTATTTTAGCAGTTCTCGTGTGTAAACATTGTATGTACTTATGGTAAATTTATTAATTTTTTTAAAAAGAAACGTTTTGTTAAGGAGCCTTCCTAGTCCCTAGTTGAAGAAATCACGTAACGTTTCAAGCACTTACCGCTATTCTATTTACTGAAACAGTTTAAGTATATCAAGGTATTAATTTTTTAGACCAAAATTCGCAAAATCCACAAATATAATTTTAACAAATTTAACATGCTTTTGAATTACTGTAATTTTTAAAAACAAAATTCACAAAATCCACAAACGTAATTTTAACAGTTGTAACATACCTTTGGATTACTGTGTTGAACACTTGAAGTAGTAATTAGATGGAGGAAAACAAGGTTCGCTGCACAGAAAGTTACGCAAGTCAAAATCACATCAGTGTGTGCTGTCCAGACATCGGATTGACATCATAGCTCAGTGGTTTTTAAGGTTCACAAATCACAATGTTTCACATTTAACAAAACTGCACCGTTAATTTAATGCACTATAGTTTGTGTTTTTCTAACACTTTTAACTTTACTACATCTCACTGTATTTGAAAATGAAAATATTAAGTCAAAAACATGTTTAAACTAAATGGTCACCTAACTGTGTGAATACCCGTTACATGTACGTGAAGTTCATTCGTCGTTCTTTTCTTAGAAAAAATTTTGCAATAACGTGTTATACAGTGCTAACTTTATCGTGAACGGCCTATATAGGGTAAGGGCCATGCACAAGGAGGCAGGTTAGAGGCTTCAAACAACGACTTTTATAAATATATTGAAAGGTATTTTTATACATAATTAAAATGTAAAGAAACAAAGGAAAATAACTTGTAAGACCTTAAATATTAAAAGCCGCCTAAATATCTCAATAAATTCAGTAAAATAATATATAGAGAATGGTACATTGTAATGGTAATTCCCCCTGTTACGAGATACTCGTTTATAGGGAGGGTACATTTGTTTACGGCTTTCTGTCTCATCTACTGCAGAATCATAAATAAGACCGATTTTGAAGGTATCTGAAAAGGACGTTCAGTAAAAAAAACTTTGTATTTGATACAGACAGAAAATCAAGTTTTGAAATTTTCGTCTATGAGTTTAATATTTTACTTCTCTGCCATATGGTTCGGTAAAGTGCTCGGCTATAAAGTATGTTCTTTAAAAATGAATAACAATGTCACTTCTATTTTACTTTGTATTTTTAAGTTTATATTAATTTGTTATAATTCGTGTGAAATAATAGGCTGCAAAAAATGTTTGCTGTAACACCTAGGTGTGAAGGAGCAACATCTAAAACTTATAATTTGACTTCGAGAAAACTGTTGCAATTTGAGGCGATTTTATGGCAGAATATTACCAATAAACTATTCTTTTTGGCGTAATAGCTTTAAAAATTTCATATATGTACAAACATGCTACTTAAGACCAGTTTCTTTAAAATGTGTTTCAGCGGGGTTTTGAGTGAAAATGTAGTTACGATATTAGAATTTTTTACTAATTATCTAAGTCTCATACAAAAAATGTGAAAAGGTCGTAGGAAGCGCCACGGTGTGTAGGATAGGTCATGAAATTTTAGTACAATTTACTGCAGTGATGTCGCGAAACGAGCGAGTTGAGTGATAAGTTGCATCTGTTTTTAGTGCAGTATAGTGTGGCACGCGGGTCTTGCGAGCCGGACTGGTTTGCTAGCAGCCCACAAGCACGCCATTTACCAGACACCCCGTCCCCCTTCTTCCAGGGCTCGCCAGACCGGGGCGCGCATGTGCCAGCAAGGTCAGACAGGCTGCTCGCCTCACAGCCCTGCCTAGTTCAGACAGCCCGAGGCAGGAAACGCGTGTACAAGTAATTCTTTAGAACTTTCTCGCATTCCTCAGACTTCGCGATCGGCTGACGATTTTGGCGAGTAGGTAGTTCAAAAGATATCATTACAAATTATCTCTATTAACACCAGCTGTGAAAATTAAAATTATTTAGTGTAATTCCCAAATAATCAGTGAGGGCTGCAGCCCTGCAGTCCAATAGCTCAAACCGCCACTGATTCTGAAAACAACATACTGTAAATTATGCCAGTTCCTTTAAAAACTAGTATACAAGTTAGAATCAAGGCATTAACAATTTGGTACTATTTATGTAGCTGGCAAACATAACTGTAAATACCTAAAAGTTTAATTTTCAGCATGTACTTTGTCTCTCTCATCAAGTTCACATACATTTTGTCTTCTTTGAAGTGCATGGCGTTGGTAGTAATTGCGCACCACAACCAAAATACGATAAGTAGCAGGCAGGCACAGAGAATATTGAAGAGTCTGCCTATGTCACAGTAAAGAAGCCGACAATTCCCTCCTTTCTTCTTTCTTATCAACCCGCTCTCCGTAGATAAATAAACTTAGATGAAAATATTGGCCATCGTGGGCATGTACTTCTGCACTGTACAAAACAACTGAGTTCTTAGTTTAAAAACGTCTTGTGGGACAAGTCAAAATTGCGTCATTTATGCCACTTTCAGCTCGCCCTCAACAGCAGGAGTCTGGATGAGACTGATCAGTGCTGATAACATATTTTTATACCCCCTTTGCTCAACACCCTGCAGTGGTATGGCTGTGAGAAAGATATTGGTTTATGAGATTAGAAACGTAGCTCAGTTTCCATGTATGGTATATGTTCTGTATGTAGGCTGTGCAGGATTAGTTAATGCCATTTTGTTCAATAATGCTACTAATTTTAACGTCATGTGCTGAACATAGCTTTTACAAATCACAATTGAAAAATTTGTGTCATATTATGTAAATTTGGCGTCGCAAATTGTGATGCGATACCGCTTAAATTAAACACAGATATATATAAACACACACACACACTATACTACGTAGTTTCATATAACCTACACATATTTGTAACCCCACCACAACTGTGTTCAACAGCCATGTAGGTGGACCTCTTAACTTAATAGTTGTTGTGTGCATGTGTATATATGTTGAACTTGTGTGTGTTCTTGTGGAAACACATGATGCATGGTGACGGGTGAATGTGCAGGGTTTTGAGTCTCGGGGCACGGTGCTGGCTCAGAGGCTTACAGCATGGAAGAATTTGCTGAGAGCCACTCGTCCCTCGGGGGAGTTGGCAGTCAACCCTTACGACCAGCCGGCCACTGTCTCGTCCAACAGCATTCCTCTGCAAGATGTGCAGTTTGGCATAGTGCAGGTGAGATGATACCATGTTTCACAGAGGTCCAAAGAGATGCTCTTGTGTGTTCTTCTGGAATTGTATGGAAATTTTTTATTTAGTTTTTTTATGCTTTGTATAGATTGTTCACTACAAAGAGAGTATTTGTTAAGGATTTACTTTCAGCTAATTTTAATCTCTTTAACTGTAGCAGTTTAATTGTAAACATAGTGTAGGCCATGAGTGTCACAGTACTGAATAGTGCTGTGCAAATATTGACATGCAGTACAATTTATCAAAAGGAAACTAAAATTACAAACCTAATTTTGTGCTGCTTTGTTTTGAACAAACATTTATTATGCCAACACAGTTGGCTGTTCATGTAAAAACATGCTGATGGAAACATTTAAAACAATTTGACTGTTGTATTTGCTTTAAAACAGACAGTTTGCGTGATTTCGATATTTAAAATTGTAAAATTTACTTAATAAGGAGCACATCTGTTTTAATCTAACAGCACAATTTTTTCTAGTCAATAAACAAAATAACCAACTCATTCCCTGGTATTGCGACAAGGATCAGTACTTGCTTTCAGAGTAGTCACAAGCGACAGTGTAGCATATAATCAATTGTCTTGAAAACAGAAATAAAAATTATATGAAGGCATGATGCAGCTGTCTCAACAATTTTGTTGATTAGTGTTGAATGTGATGAAACCCACCTGTCAAGAAATATAGTTTTTTTATCATTAAAAGTATTAAAACATAATGATATTCATTGTATGTATAAGTGTTCAATTTCTTCTGTATATTCTTGGGATACTGGTGAGCAATTATCTGAAATGATTCAATATTACTCAAAACAGTACGTTCAGTCAAACTGAACCATTTTATGTTCAAAATTTTTCGTAACTTTTGGTATATAGCTGTAAAAACTGCTCATTTTTTTATGTGTCCCCCCATTGTAAAAATCTTTGAGAAAAAATCAGGAGTATTAAAATTCCTTTCACTTGAAATGTATTGTTCACCACTGAAACTTCCCAAAATTTGAGTTATAAAAACCTTCAGTGTTTAGTCAGTTTGGTAGTGCTGTTATTTGGAAATTATCAAACAGTCAATCTCATTTGTACCCGCTGTTTGGTTAGAAGTAGTGACATATGTGTCAATCAGCTGCGTGTTTGACCTGTTGCAAAAATGTAGTGTTGCCAGTGGTGTGCCATGTTTAGGTGGTTCGCAATAAAGTGAACACTTTTGAAGACGTAGTTACTTTTTACTTTTCAGTTATTTTATAGTTTCGTGCCTTTTTTTTTAATTAAAAAAAAGCAACATTAGTATAATCAAAGTGTATAGTTTGTACTGTATTCCAAAGATAATATCTAAGGTCACAATAAATAATATTTAAAAATCGTTATTCTGGGCAGAGTAGTATTCAAAAGTGTTCACTTTATCGTGAACCACTTATATCAGTGGCATAGTTTGGCTGCTCTTGAAGGATGCTACCTATCCTGGAGCCTTGACAAGTGCAGCAATAAGGATTTAAATGTTAAATTGGGTGGGGCTAGTCGAACCTACACATATGGCACCACTAACTTTTTGTTCATCTTTGTGCATCCTACATTGCTGTAAGATCTTTAAGGGTGTTCAAGTGCGATAAAAATCATACCTATATAAATATTAAGGTTTAGTGTTAAACAGATTTTAGACACAGTAATTATTTAAACCCATTTAAGGGTCGGTTTTTAAAATACAGTTTACTACAATTTTTTGAGATGTTTATGTTAAGTATGCAATTTAACTAAAAATCATGTTGGCAGCCCGTTTGGTTGAACCGACTTCGATAATTCATTAAAAACATATTTCACCCCTTTTCGGCCCAAAGGGTCAAATTTAGAAAAATTCTGGGAAGCGATTGTTTAGTATTTATCTTATACTCATGTTCCTAAAGCAAAAAACAGCAAAGTCATATAATAATATCATTTAGAAATTAATGTTTTGGCTGGGACTCAAACCGAGAATTCCTGAATCCCAGCCATCAATCCAATTGAAAACTCATTAATAAAACTTATGCAAGTATAATTATCTGTTTGGTACCACCAACATACCAAATATGTAAAGCCCTCATGTAAAAAATAACATATTTGCCTGGTGCATACAGGAATCAGAGCCACCACGTGAGGAGTCTGCCCCTGTGATCTGGGAAGACCCACTTTTTCGGCTAGGACCAGTTACTGAACGGCCAAGTGTCGTGCTTGATCACTCCAATGACCCAGCTGTCTGGGCTGTCACCTTTAACTTCTCGGAGGTATGTATTACTGTATTTTCATTGGTAATATTGCATTTTGAGCAATATGGAAATACAGCAGGGCTTTATGAAAGCAATCACAGATTACCATAGTGTCTCAAATTTAGTAAATTGTAAATTTAAATGTGTATTTCGTGCTAAATCATGTGTTGAGCAATATTTATCTTGGACTTAATGATATACTATAGAACCTTATTTTAAATATACTTTGGTTACCTGAAATCTTAATAAGCAGATGATTGGATGATTATTTTAAACTCAAGCTGTGGCAGATTCTTCTTTTAGTTTCTGTCATTGTGTCAAATTTCGTATCACCGGCAGCAAATTGTCGTCAAAGGGTAGAAAGGCATATCAATCTATTCGCATCACCAATAAATTCTAACTGCAGCATACTATCAACTTTTAATGAATGCAAGTCCATTTTTACTTGCTTTTTGCAGAATATTGACTTGAGTGTTTCAAAGGATGGGAACTAGAAAAAGTTCAGGCTTGATGACGACCGCCTTGCTGCTAAGCTTGGTATGTCTACAAAAAACATTTGCTAAGTAAGAAGCAGGTAATTCGTCCAGAGTAATGTACTACAGAAAAAAAAATTTTAAATAGTTACCTACCATTTAATTTAACATAATTTGTAGGTAAACATAGTTCTTTTTGTAGGCCTATTTATAAAAAAGCTTTTTTCAAGGTGCCGTCTCAACGAGTTCTTTTTATACAAAAAAATTCATGTTTGATTTTTTTTGCAAGCAAGTTGTACCATTTAATATCAAGTTCAATTAAAATTTTGTGCCTGTCAGCTGCAAAAGTTTTGGCCTACAGATTACCAAAAGAAAATGTGAGACGAGTTAGGCCTGTCTATTTCCTGGGCATTAAACTGTACTTGTTTAATCATATGTATCACCAAAATAATATAAAGCTGATGTGAAAAATTAGGCCTACCCGTGTTTGTTTATTATTATTATTTATGCTTTATGCTGATATATAATTTCCATTCAGATTGTGAGAGTGCCAATTTTTGCTATGTTGTAGTCTTCAAGAAATATGTTTACAATTTTTTAAAATTATTGTGAGTGGTACAACTCTGATAATAACACTGATATTAAATTGATTCTAATTTCGAAGGTAGGCCTGCTACAAAAGGTAAGTTTTTTTTGGATAGTCTTCTACTTGAAACTTAAAATATAGTACTGTTTTTTGATCTGATAGTGCAGAACCAAATTGAAGGCAACAAGAAAAATAATTATAATAGTGCTTGTATGTAATGTTGTGGCCTGTTGTACTGCTTTCATATGACATTTATGTAACCCCAGGGTAACCGATCAGCTACTAAAATAATTAACAAATGAATATGAATAAAATATTGTACGAAAATTTCAGAAGGCCAGGTTTTCGTACCCCGAATACAGATTTATTTCTTTGTGCTTGAAGTCATTTGCATACTGTGAAGGATGACATAGAATGAGATACTATGATTAAGAAGGGCCAGAATGAGATGAGCGGGGAAAACGGGAGATCTCTGAGATAACCAGCCGGCCAGTGGTTTCATCCAGCACACCCAATATGCAGAAAACCGTGGAAAGAGACCGCTGGGGATCAAACCCGGAGCACCTTGGTGGGAGACTAGGGGACCACTTGGCGCCTCTTCCCTTGTTAGAGCCATTGATTTTTAGTGAAAAATATTTTGTACCTTACCTATGTACATACCTTGAGCTATGCTTCTTGTTAGAAGCATGCCTTTGGGCAGAGGCGTGTCTCCTTGGGCTGAGTCAACCAGAATAAGATTACAGTGGATTCTCTATCCATCGTTTCTCATGGGACTGACAAATTATTCCAATACATGAGGTATTTCAATGGATATGCTCTTAAAATGCTGTAAAATAAAGAAATGTGCCCCAGACTGTGTTCCATGGATGCAGATATTGCAATCTGTTAGGTTTCAATACATAGAGAATCCATTGTATTGCAAAAACACACACTAGTACAGGTTAACTAATGTTGCAAAGGCAGTTATTCATGGAAAATAAACATTGGATAAGCACTTGGACGTAAGTAAATACTATTTCCCAGTTAAAGCTTTTTCTTCACAATCTTACATGTTAAAATGTAATGTAACAGACAGAAGTACAAGTACTTATAGTTGATACTTGTAAATAGGTACACACACACAAAGGGACGACACATTTTTGCGTGGAAGCGCGGTCGCGACGTTTCGCCAGTGTTAATCTGGCTTCCTCGGGCGGCGAGACATGTCTCTTGCCCACTAGTGTGATTCCCTTACTGTTATAATCTGTGCTGTATAAATTGGTCTGATTTTGAATTCTTCTTCTGAGAAGTGTGTCTGGAAAGGATTGCAGAAACCTGGTTTTTCCAGAAAGTCGTCTTTATCAAAATCAGGCAAACTTATTGCATTGCATAGATAATCCTAGTACATTATGTTCATTGTTAAATGATGCATGTGCATTCTGCATGACTGTTGTGGCCCACAGTTAGCGGACAACAAGAACTGGTCAGATACGGATGCTTTCCGACAGAATGAGTGGGATTCACTATTGGATTTGGAAACTGTGGAAAATGAGCAGTTGGAGCATTTTCGTGGCCACCAACATCTGGGGAATGATGGTTTCTTCTGTGGATCTCCCAGTGAGTGCTTAATTATAACTCGGCACTCAGATATTATTTTAAAGAAGAACCCTGTCTTATAATTTTTCAGGGAATGATATGCAGAAAAATATTCTACTGTGTATACATCTTTAGTTGGCTGTTTGTAAAATAAATTTGTAATTCAACAGTTTTGTGTTCAAACAGGCAATCTGTAGTTTGAGTAATTGGTTGTGTAGTTTATGTATCTCCAAATTAATTTGCCATACATAAATAAGTAGAAAATACAGTACAGTGTGACCCTGATTATACAAACTCAGAGTTTACAGGGATTTTACTAAGTGGTTATTTGGAACTATAAAAAATCTAATTATTTAGTTATATAAAAAAAGAACAATAATTAAAATCCTCACAAAAATCAAAGAAATAGTACAGTAAAAATTATGTTTGTTATGCATCCGTTAATTTACATACGTATACAGTACTTGAAGACAGCATATATTTTGTTTTTCTAGATGAATCTCAACCTGTCTCAATTTTCCATGGTACAGTACTCAATTTTATGAAGTGATTACCTAGAACTGTGGCACTACGTAAAATTTTGATGGCACTGTACATTGTAAAATGTAAAAGGAGTAACTTAAATTTTAGTGTTTTTAGGAATGTGTCATGGTTTAATCTTTCTAGCAAGCAAGAAAAAAAAAAAAAAGGTTACCATATTGAATCAAATTCAGGCGAGTAGTTGGCTAAAGGACTCGATGAGGTGTGAACGCTGTGCTGCAGGTGGTCAGTACTCCCGTGTGGTGCTCAGCAGCGTGGATGGAACTGACATGTTCTCGCTGGCCGGGGTGCGGGACATGTGTCAGCTAGAATACTACCTTATGTCTGTGGCTGAGCCTCTGGACATCTGCCAGATGGTGGTCCCTGGCCGCTGCTGCCAGCCGTGGTCACTGCCCGGCTACATGGCACTCATGCACAACCGCTCCTCCTGCCTCTACCTCACGGTATTGTCCGACTACGACTTACATTTCAAGGTTTCATCAAGGCAAGAGCCTAGTCCTGCTGTAATTCTGTCTGCTACTGTGTTATGCCACATAATCATTTGTAAAGTGACAGTGTTCTGTCTCATGTCAAAGTATTCAGTCAGGTTATGTCGTGCACACATATTTCCATTCATCACACTGCTTTTGGATAAATTCAGACAAGCAGGCATTGTAAAGAAATTCCTACAAGCAGTTTTTATTTTATTAATTTTTGTATTTTTTTAACTTTGATCTTAAGGTACTGTAATGTAAGAAGTATTAATATTTGGTTTTACGTATATTTGGCTATAACTTATGTCCTCAAAATTTATTTGTATAAACACACTAGTTGTAAGGTATAGTATGTACAGCATATAAATTAATTTGTTTGGCTCTTTGGAACATAGGTCATTCTAATGAAAAATTGTAATTCCTACTTATTATTTTTGTTTAAAATGATTGTTCAAAAGAATGCAATTGATGACCAACTTGTCATGAGTGTGATTTAAACTTGCCTCTGAATTTTTAAGCAACTGTACATGAGTATGAACTGTATACAGCATAACACTAATTTTACACGACATAATTCAGATCCTTGGTATAACAATTCTGAGGTATATTGGTGCCACCAGTCCTTTATTTATACATGCAAGTGGATGTAAAATGATGCTCAGTATTACCGATTCATGGTGTAATGGACCTCTACTATACTTTGAATCACTGTGACATGGCCTTTTTACTGTATTTTTTCGTTTCTATTTATTTCTACCACAACTGCCATTAGTAAAAAATTAATTTAATTTAGTTGTTAATTATTTGGAAACTCTCCTGCATAAATATTTTTGCTCAGATCTGCCATTGAAACAAATTTTTTTATGTGTTCCAAGCTATCGTACTCTACAGTATCGAAGGGAACTTCAATGAAGTTGATTTGCTTGCATCAAAGGCACTGTGTATTAGAGTAGCATAAGCAAGGTTGTTCACTGCTCAGTGTTTAGAGTGTGGGTGTGTACTTTGTGTGTATATCAGGAGGAGGACGTGGAGGACACACTTGCTTTGCTGAAGGTATGTGTGCACTACTATCACAACCTCAAGTTGACCCCAGACTGTGATAGTGGGGACTACACGCTCTGGTGCCAGGTACCAGCAGAGTGCAGCCGCCACAATGCCGTCTACAACATCCTACACTTCCTACTTGACTACAACTACCTCCCACCTGGCGTGAGTGCCACCATTCTCACTACAATACTTTATGTAACTCTGCATGTTTATGTAACTGTACATCCAAATTTCCATGACTCTGAGAAATTTCACTGATGTATAACTTAAGGGGTATTGATCCCTACCACCTTGGATTTATCTGTTTCTTCTCGATAACTTCTGTTCCAGTCGATGTATCAAAATTTTTGTCACGACAAGGCATAGATACAAACTTAATCGATTTTCTGCAATTGCTGGAATCATAATATATTCATTATTTTGCAACGGGAAACAGCTGGAAAGGAAAAATTGCTCTATTTACGGGAGCGACTACAGAGGTCGGAACATTAACAGAAACAATGCCATATGGATTCCAAAAAGTGAATGAAACCATAAACTATGCCTTGTCAGCGTGAAAAAAGTAAAACAATGTGTCTATTCCCTGATTTATAAGAAAAACCGTAAAACCTATTTGACAGGGATCAATCCCCCTTAGGTTGTGTGAATGTTTGGTATACCAAAGCCAAATTTTCATTACTTTCATTTCAATTTCGATAAGAATTTCAGTTGTCGAAATTCGTTAATAAGCAAAATATTTCGAGTTTAACACATTTTCGGTAGCTTATCAAAGTTTGTTTCATTTTAATTGATTCAGAAAAAAAATCTCTTAGTTCAATGAACTTGTAATCACATATGCAAATCATGTAAACATATTTATTAGAAAATATTTACATCACAATTTTCATGCTGTTGAATGATAACGCGGAAAAATGTAAACAAACATTGAACCCGTCGAGATATACAGTTAATTTATGCTTCAGGTTGATGATTACAGAAATGATCGCAAAACGGTTTTAAGATTTTTCGAAATTCAAACTCGCAGTACAGTAAACCCTCGTTTTACTGGACTAATTGGGGAGAGGTGTGGTCCGGTAAATCAGAATGTCCGGTAAATGACGAAGTACCAAAATCTGCACGCGGAAATAGAAAACAAGCTGATAGATCTATAGCAGTGTGATACGCGTGGCAATGCAGCATGTTTGTTGTCGTCAAATCGCTGGAAGTGGGCGAAGGGGAAAGTTTGTGATGACTGGTGGGAGTAGAAAGATAAGCGTGCGACTTTGTCCGCTCATTGAGATAACAAAGGTTGTGGCGGGGGAAGAGTAGAAGGAGAGGGATAGAAGGAGAAATAGGTTTGCTATCAGTTGCGTGGTAACATGGGACGTGAACTTGAACTACTGTTTTGTATTTCACAGTAAAGGGATAATTTACTAAATATGTATCACAAATAAAAAATTTTCATCTAAACTCCTGCTGTTTGCATCCCAATGCAGTATCGTATTCTGTGTCTGTGAGATAATAATTTAGCCGCCGTACTTGACTTTTTTAGAAGGGTAAGGGACAGAAATGCTGAGGATGAGAAAGGCATATGTTGCGCTAGTTTGTCCGCAGTGAATATTTTATCTCTACACCCCGCACATTTACACCACACGAGCGTTGTTGAGTACGTATACCATTTAAACTTTGCCTCGTCGTGCGAAGATGCAGTAGCAAGTTTCATGTGTTTCCTGGGTCCAACAGTGTGACTTTCTTTTTTACCTTTTGGTTCAACATCATATTTCAACACATAACTCGTCAGCTTGTCTTTTGCTATACGAATGTCCGACACAGTTTGTTTATTGACACCATAATCAGCCCACAACTTTGCTATCGAAACACCGGCATCTAACTTTTCTATAAGTTCTTTTTTTTTAGCTTAATGTCAAAAGTATTCTCTCTCTCTTTTCTGTCCTGTTGCAGACACCATTTCACTAAAGAAAATCGCATTATCTTTAACGTGCACATACAGCAACTGCGTAAAAAATTCAAGTAGACAGGACAGTCATTCATGTTAGACACGTCAAAACACCGATGACAGACTAGCTCTGGTTACCGTCTTATGCGTCTATCTGTGTGCACGCGCCTGATGTCACTCACAAAAGCACAATAACTAGGCAGGTCTTGCACTGTTGATCTTACAGTTCCGTAAAAAGTTCATGTAGACAATCATTCTTGCCCAGACACTGCAGATACTCCGATGCGCGAATAAAAATAGCTCTGCCTACTGTCTTACACGGCTATCTGTGCGCGCACCTGACGTCACACTTACCAAAGCACAATAACCAGGTAGGTCTTGTGCTGCATGTGACAAGTAGACCCGAGACCCGACGGTGGAATAATTTTGTATCGCCAGTTTTTGTCCGTTAAATACGAAGTCTGCTGAATGGAGGTCCGATAAAATGAGGGTTTATTGTACTGTGCAATGGTCATACTGTATGTGTTTTTTAATGAATGATCAATATTGATTCAACTGAATGGGCTACCGTTGTCATTTGCACTTCAATTGGATACTTATACAAATGTCTAAGATGTGAAATTAAAATATTTTGAATTTTGACACCCAAAAGGGTGAAAAAGCACAAAATATGTTGTTTGTAGCTCAGGTCTTCATTCCGGGAGGTTCTGGGTTCGAATTCCGTTAAAAGCTAGGTGCAAACGTTAAATTCTGACACACAAAAACTGCAAGGTAGATCTATTTAGTGCAGTTTCCATGTAGTCATTTAAAAGGGCTAAAATTGATTATGCAGCTCACTTTCCACTTAGGTTCCTCGACAACATCAGCTCACATAATATATTATCTTAGTAATCCCAAGGTTGGGGCACCAAATATGTTTCCGCAAAACCTTTTCCCACCAAAACTTTCTAATACCATTAAACTTTAAGTGAATATTTTGAAAATATGTAATAGAGGGTACCGTCACCAATTGTTATGCACAGGGTAAATCAGGCATTATTCATTCAATTAACCTCTTACATTTTAGAGTCTATACCAACCCACAACGTCAACTTTGCAGTGCTGTAAATAAGGCCCAGATGAAGTCGCTGTTAGTGGCAGGGACAAACTTAAGACTGTTTTTCGCTTGGACAGTGATAGCTACTTATCCTGCTGCAGAGTTACCTCAACTAGCAGCATTGTCATTCTAACACTTGATGACTGAAATACCAATCTGATGTAGAAAGAGGTTTTTCAGTTAAAGTAAATATGATCAGTTATGAGTAATACTCGCGAGCAAAGCCGCAAAAAACTGCTAGTGTTTTTATAGAGTTTACCATATTTATTGTATTTACTTGGATAGTTGGCAGTGAACAACAGTTACCGGTAACATTGGTGTCACATTAATATAGGTTGGCCGTCACGCCACTCATAAAGCAGTGAAATGTGTTACCGAAAAATATACAGAATAAAATATGCCGTCCATTGCCAATAAAAAAAATGTTTATGCAGTAATATGTACTACCATAATACTAGTAAAATAAAGTACTGTAGTAAATTTAAATAATAATTTGCAATTCGTAGTGTTCATACAGTTTTTAAATTGTAGGTTATAATTAATGTCACAAGCAAGACACAGACTATAGTATGTACAGTAGTTGTGCTGTTAATATTACATGTGCTTAAAATTATTATTATTATTATAGTTTTGTACTACGGTATTATATTGTGTACAATTCCTGACAAACTAAGGAGTATTTTATATTTTGTTATATGTTTTCTTAAGAGAATAAATTTATCGTAACTATGTAGCAAACAATGTTTCAAATGTTTGAAAGAAGATTCTCTTTCAAGAAAATGTTTGATGTTAGCTTTTAATACCAAGTAAGTGAAAATGAAAGTTACCTGTGTATAGTGTTGATAATGTAACAGAAAACATTATTTATTTTATGCTGTCTTTGTGGCATTCAGAGAAAATTTACTGATGTGCTGTGTATGTATTTCGTGGTTTTTTATTTACCTGTAATGAATTTGTGTTCTTATGTAAGTTACATCTTATTTGTAAGCAAATATTTTCATTAAGTACTACACTGATGCTATGTAATACTTTATGCATGTTCTGATAATCATCTTGTTATGTGACTGCAGAATTTGACCAACAGTTCTCTCAGCAGTGTGATGATGTTCCTTCCCGTGGCACAAAGTGTCGCAACTCTTCCCTTCTACCACCGTCTCAACCCTCACAACTTGCAGCAGGGTAGCATCAAAGTCACAGCCATGGAGTTTGGTGAGTCTCTCCAGAACCAAGTAGCCACCCAGTAGGTATTGTTCTCGTTCTGTTTCATCAGCCACCCATACAGCCTCTAAACGGACTAACAAACATATTATATAACTCGTACTTATGGGAGAGATATAAAATAGCAAAGGAATGCTTCATATGCTACTGTGTCATCTTTGAATCTCTTAATGAACACACAACACTCACATGTTAGTTCAAGAGCATCAGAACGTCTGTTGACTGCAACTTTCCTCCTTCTTTATCAGTCTTTTAATTGCTAATACTATATTTTTGTTGACTGTGTCTAGCTAAATTTTTAGTATACCTGGTCTTGGTCTTTTCAGAAGGATTAGTATCAAATTGTTGTAATTTCGCCAGCATGATAGTCTTCGAGTTGAGTAGAGTATCTTAGTTTGAAGATGGTAGTCTGCTATTTGAGTTCACAAAGATAGGTACATACTGCACATATTTCTGGTATTTGTTAATGGCTAAATTTATGTGTACGAATGCGATTGTGTTTGCAGGACTGAAGAACACACTGTTTGATGAGTGCCTAGTTCGGGATACATGGATGATTGGAGCAGGCGGACTCTTCATCCTAGTGTGTATGTGGTTGTACACAGGGTCGCTGTTCCTCACCATCATGACCACCATAGCCATAGCCTTCTCCCTCGGCATCGCCTACTTCATGTACACCCTTATGTTCGAGCTCAAGTTCTTCCCCTTCATGAATCTGCTGGCATCCATTGTTGTCATAGGTACGTGACAGAACTAGGTACTCTTACTGCGGTAGTGACCCTAAGACTTCCTGTAAAATTGTTTGATAAGTAAGACTGGCTGTGTAGTGTAAGTCCATCTGTAATATTTTCCATAGTAAGCCACTTGAAAGTATCAGGTCACTCTTTTATTATGCATATATGGTAATGCTGAGTGAAGTCTCATGTATTTGTTGCCATGTTTGTCCTGAACTGATGTTTATTAAGTACATTATATTTGTGTTAAAATGCTAATGACTTAGAATTTCTTGAAAACGAGTGAAATTTAACCTTTTGTTAGTTTTAACTGTATACAGTACTTTCACTTTCTATAGCATTGTCAGTGCATGTTGACTTAAAAATTAAAGTTAACTTGATAATGTAACTTAAATGTGAATAATTTCAATGGTAATTACAGAAGAATATTTACAAACTTAGGGAAGGAGAATAAAATGTACATTGTAATACAGTAATCACATGTAGTGAAACTTCTTTAAAACAATCCCGCATAATACAATTTCTCGCATAAGATGAATACACTTTACGGTTCCGCCATTTTCTCCATTACAGTATGTTGTTATTTTCAGTGTAAGTAGTTTCTAAAAAAATCTGATTCATGCTCTAAAACATCACAACTCCCCAGATGCAGTTATGTTATGAACAGCGTATCATCAGCCAGCGTGCGTAACTCATAGAATCTGGCGACTTGCTCATGGCTGGCTGTGCCTCACTTCATCCCTTCACCTTCTTGCTTCTAATGTTCAGGCGAAGGGGAGGTGGTTGTTGCCTAGCAACACAGTCCGATAGCAAGGAGGAGAATAGCATTCATGCAGGGTACCAATGTACTTCACATCAGCTACCACTGGCTGTCTTCGCGTATACTTACGCGAAACATATTGCGTCGCAGCTTGCTAAGAATATGTGGCACTCGAGCTTGATATTACTTTCGGCGAGACATACGTACTTCAGCAATAATTTTATTTTAAAAAATATTTTTAAACGACGGTTTATAAACACAGTATTAATTACTGCACTCTGTCCGTAGTGAAATTTTCACAGTGCCCATCTCCATCTTAGTTGTACGCCAACCCGCTGCGCTGTGACTGATACCTAGATATTCGGTCAACTGCCTGGAGGGACAAAATCCAAAGGATCTAGGCACGAAATACGGAGGATCTAGGTGTGTGTGCTGGCTTGCCACGCTCTGTTTATTCAATTTACGTTTTCAACTGTACGTTATGCAGGAAAATTTCGGGCACAAAATAATTTCCTGGTAGTCGTTAGATCAAGTTGTCTAGTGCGTGGATGCACAATTACAGATATCTATTTTTATTGTACAGTTTTGTATTAGAATTTTGAGCATAGCAACACAATAAGTGCGGTTGTTAATAAGTTGATCCCAAAATTATTTTAATAAATGTAGTCATTTTATTATGTTTCACATGCATGGTTTTTTCTTGTTCTTACCTCTAGCATTTTTGTATTTTTACATTAATTCATTTTCTAAAAATCACGATCAAGTTTTTGTATCTGCTTTCTGTAGTCTCGGCTATGCTTGGTGACGTGATTAGTGTCGGGCTTGCTGATGTAGGTATCGGGGCAGATGATGCATTCATCTTCTGCAAGGTGTGGCAGTGCACCAAGGCTGAGAAGTCAAACAGTACGCTTGTGAAGTTGGTGGATGAGACAATGCGGCACGCAACCCTCTCCATGTTTGTGACCACCCTGACAACAGCTGCAGCCTTCTTTGCATCCTATGTCACCTCAATCACTGCCATTGGCTGCTTCAGGTCAGCACAGCATTGAAGTTATTGTCCATTCATTTAATATGTATTTCTTTCGTTTTTTGGCAGTGGTGATTATTTTTATAGAATGATTGTTACCTCAAGGTGAGTTGTTTGAAGTCAGGAAGTGTTTCAATTTTATTTTTATTTGCAACTTATAAAAACAGTGTTTGTTTTACAATTTTGCAGTAAGTCGATGAATGCAATAAAATTTTTTGTGCAGTTCAAATATACTTAATTGTTAATTTTTCTTGTTGACATTTTCATATTAAGAGTGTGTTGATTCTGATTGGTTTGAGCAATGATGTAAAGGAATGAGAAATAGCTCAATGCCTGCATGACTGAATGAATAAATGGGCAAAAATATGTGAGAAAACATAAATGAGTTCAATTAGAGTGGAAAGTGCAGTTTTAACATGGCAGAGTTAGAAAAACGATTGAAGCTGTTACAAATTCTTGAAAGTACCTAAGAAACATGGATAAATGAACTTGTAATAAACCTATAATATTTCTAGTACTTAAATTTGTTTTTAAATTATGCATTTATGATGATTAGTTAATGCAATTTTGGTCACTTATCATTGTACATTCTATTTTTTGTGAAATTGAAAGTTAACGAAGGTCCTATAGTTGGTAAAGAATTGCAATACTCTTTATTACGATAAAACATTATGTATATTATAATGTGTATTCAAGAATTCAGAGGTAATTTTAGTTAATAAAATCCTTGTATATGTAAATTGTCAAGTTATTCAATTTAAAAAGTTTTGGATTCATACAATTACAGTAGAATCTGGATTTAACGAAATGCCACGGGACCCGAAAATGTTTACTCTAAATTGATGTTTCGTTAAATCCAACTTTGTGGTTTTTATAACCCCCCAACCCCCACAAAAAAAAGTTACATCCTCTGGCATGTTTCATTGGATTTTAAGGTGTAACTTTAAAAACGTCTGTTACCTCAAAAGTCAAAACAATAACAAAACACATTCACCGTCAACAGGTAAGTCACAGCCGTTAAAGAAAAAAAATTATCTTAAAAAACTTCCAGCGGAACGTTCTCCAAGCGTGCACATGGTGAATTAGGCTGCCCGCGCGCCATGAACACGTAAGAAGTGATGACTAACACCGCCGAGCCGTCAATCTTTCCGTCTCTCTCCCGCCCGCTCCACAAACAAAATTCAGGAAATTCCCATGAGAAATGTTTTTAAATATTGCAATGAAAACTTAATTGAAAGTTTGCGAGACAACAATAAATTAATAATTAAATATGCATGGCGGTGGCCATGGTAGTTTAGTAGGGGCGCAGGAATTAAGTCAACTTGGAATTGACTCAACTCCGGTTTTTCTTGTGTGCAGGCCGGAATTGTGTCAACCCGGAATTGATTCAACTCCGGATTTGTACTTTTAACACGAAACCCCAAACGGAATTAAGTCAACTTCGAGTTGGCTTTATTCCGGGTTATAAAGTGTACAGTTTCTAAACCAAAATTTGTACCGGAATTAAGTCAACCCGGAATTGACTCAATTCCGGATTTTAACTACGTAGTTTTCAGCACATAAATCTTACCGGAATTAAGTCAACCGGAATTGACTCAATTCCGGATTTTCAATAACCTCTCTTGGAAACCATGAACAGGACAGGAATTAAGTCAACCAGGAATTGACTCAATTCCGGATTTTTCGCGCTCTCGTTTCTAGCATGGAAACTGTACCGGAATTAAGTCAACCGAAATTGACTCAATTCCGGGTTCTTATTTTCCCCCAAAATGTGAAACGGAATTAAGTCAACCCGGAATTGCCTCAATTCCGGATTTTTCATGCTGCTATACATTTTGGAATTCATCGGAGTTACGTCAACCGGAATAAGGTCAACTTTGTTGACTCTGTTTCGGTTACGTTTCAATACTGGCCCCTTTCTCAAGACGCGGTAATATGTCAACCGGAATTAGGTCAACTCCGAATATTCTGGTATTTAAGTCCGAGTTTTATGGTACGCTTTTTGGTGTCTACGAAACTACTCCAACCCGGCAATTTAGGCTACATGGTGGCTGTAAGGGAGGACTCGATTTCGAAAATATCAGAGTTAATAAAAAATTTTATTACCAGATGGAGCGTGAGGAATGTTTGGACCTCGGATGGTCTAATTTTCGTGAATCGCGAGTCTGAGTCCCGTATCTACAAGCGGCTAGCTGATCTCCGTGGCGCAGTTCATTTGCGCGTCAGTTGCAGCGCGAGAGGCTCTGCTTTCGAATCGGGGTGTTATTTGTGTTAAATAGTTTTCATAGAAAACTATTAAGCGTGGCCATTTCTAAAAACTTTCTGAAGAACTTTCAACAGCTTATTATTTAGCAGCTACTCCACATCTTGCTTCTTACTGTCGTCTTTCGAACAACTGCTAGACGTAAATGCTTCCAGCGTCGTGATGAGGCTCACGAAAGCTTTGTTTGCAGATGTTCACCCGGGGGTTGTCAGTCACCTATGCACATATTTCAGAAGCTTACCAGCTGATAGCACTTTAACTGTCAAATGGTTTGTAAATAGGACAAAATAGCACAATTTTCTACCAGTCTTTAATGCAACTGAAGACGCTATTATTAGTTTCTCGTGCATGTGCAGACGAAAAAAAAGTAACAAGATAGTTGTAAGTAATAGTATTTTTGTAACGTTTTTCTACTCTTACGAAGTTGCGAGCTTTTAGGGTTTTTTACATCTAACGCAAATAATTAAATTATCAAGAAACTATGCCAGTAAGATAATGTTTGCCATTTTAAAAGACCATAAAAATTTAGAGGACTGCGCGTCCTAAAAAAAATTACAAAATTTTTTACAGGATAGGTTTGTTGAAATCATGAATTAAACAATGTGATTTTTAAAATCAGTGATTAATGTTCATTAAAATTAAAAAGTCCACTTTTACTGTACTATATTTTTTAACTTAAATAATATGGATTATTGCAAAAACTTGATTATTACAACGATACGAATAAAAAAAGAACACTAAATTTAATTTATATTCTACTTATGATGAAGAATACCTGGGGATAAGTATATCAATAACATTTCCTGATTTAAAAATGGAAAGCAGAGTTATTGTTTATTAGTAGAGACATGCAAAATTCTTGTTATTTTCTGACAGCTGACTAGACTACACGTGACTATAGGCTGGTTTGACGTCTCCCGCTGGCCAGTATTATCGTAACTTGTCACGGAGAATGCTTACACGGTAGAGAGGCCAATCTCTGTGAAGATGTAAAACACGTCAATGACAACTCATAAAAGTTCGTGGCCAATTTAATCGCAGATTATGCTCTGTTCTGTATAGGAAAGTGAAGTTTAGTCTGCTACCAAATGATAACGCGAATTTCGCATGTCTCTATTTCTTAGATGTACTCATATGTACACACACACACACATATATATATATATATATATATATATATATATATATATATATATATATATATATATATATTTACTAACGGAAGAAACTTAGGAAAATCACACACACACACATATATATATATATATATATATATGTGTGTGTGTGTGTGTGTGTGTGTGTGTGTGATTTTCCTAAGTTTTCTTCCGTTAGTAAATTTTTTATTTCGAATTTAAAAAAATGCCCGAGAAATTGCCTGGTGTCGAGTAGTCGCGAATCTGACGAACCCTCGATTCGTTAATCGCTATTCCTCAATTCGGCACAATCAATATTACCGTACATACTTTTTAATTAAAACGTAGACTGACGATCATAGCATTATAAATTCTTTTAAAAATAACGTTTTCACCGAATTAATATGACTGTAATCATAATTATCTGATTTTAATAAAAAGCGTAGGTTTGATTTTATTTAAATATTGATTTTTATACCTTTTCTTTTTTTACACTTTGACGTAGGCTACGCATTTTCAAACCTAAATTATTTCTTGAAATAATATTTACATAGTTTGAGTTGCGTGATGTGTGGGTCGCTGATAATCTATTTAATCATATTTGGTACGAGAGTTATATTTCTGATTGGATGTCTTTTGTGAGATTGAACCATTTTATTCTCGCTCCCATAACCTATAACTTCGGCTATCTTCACGAATCGCACACACGTCGGTGATCACAACACTCGCCATTCGTCTTCAAATAGTAATAAGAAATATTAATTTGAGATTCTAATTGTTCATTCAAATACGTATAGTTTCGTTCAAACAACTCAAAAGTACTGAAAACGATTGCGATTTAAAATAAACTTAAACCGATTGCGATTTAAACTTGACTTAAAAAACGATTTTGCGATACACTAGCACTGATTTTTTTACCTATTCACAAAAGTTACACAAGTTAGATAAATGTTTCACTCTAAACAATTCACACAGTTGCTTTTGGGTGTCCTTCATTTATACAGCAAGTTCTTAAAAAATTTAATAGAATTTAAACACTCCGGCAATAAAATTACATCGAAAAAAATTGTTGAACGCAGCTTTCGAAACACCGCAGACAAAATTCACATTAAAGGGGTTGTTTTTTCCCACTTTGTAGCAACAAACGAATGAGATTTATAATGTGCATGTTCAGGTGTACAACAACCAAAAGCTGTTTATAGATGTGGCAGTGGCGGTGCTTAGCAGTGTTCCAAGTAAAGCGGTAAAAGGAAACGTGACTTTACGCTCTGAACACGCCACATAAAGTTTTTTTTAATGACAGTTGGAATTTAAAGTAGCACAACATTTTTCCAGATTTTATTACCTGTGGCATGTATGCAACATGTATTTAAAACATACCGACAAACTTAAACAGGCAATTCCTGAGGCAGGAATAGAAAGTTTGATACGAGTAACCCAAGGTCCATGTCTAATAGGAAGAGCAGTAGACGCTCCCAAAGTTTGAGAAAAATTACAAATTATTGTGATATTTTGAAAATGGCTTGCTTGACAGAAACAAATTTATGGTTACCAATAAGTGTTACCGAAATGAATAATAACGTGAGGGATTTGTACATTTAACACACCTCAATCATGTTCAAATGGAATGACACCAACCTTATTTTTTAAGAAAAAAAAAAGTACGTGACAGTAAAAATTTGCTATTTGTGACCACAAATTATAAAACGGCGGCAAAATTAGACACAGAAATGTCATATCAGGCGTCAAAATTCCGTGATAAATTTTTTTAATTAAAAATTTTATTACGTTAACTATTTAAATCACTTCATTTACATCAGTTCGATCAGTTACTTTACCTACCAAAAGACTCATCATGAGCGTTACTAATAACTCCTCGTGTACAGTCATGGACACAATAAATGGGCCAACTCGTGAAGGTGGAAATTCATGTGTCTTAGTTCCGCGTCTGGTATGATCTGCAGGCAAGCCTTCGCGCAGGCGACAGATGAGGGCGTGGTGTCACGCAACGGAATGCAAAGGCTATGGGCAAAAAGGACACAAATCGCGACATGAAATTGCTGTTAACAAATTCTTAGCCGCATTTAGTAGATAATAACCGTGGATAATATTTTATGTTCGTAAGTAATGATACATTTAATGGAGAGTAATAATTTTGATGTTGTGCCACAAACATTTCAGATTTCAATGCATTATTAGTCGATATTATTGTCTTGTAGTTTAATTTGTATTGATTCTACAAATATTTACTTTCACATTATCAGAGGTTCACAAAAATAGTACAGAAAATTAAACATCATAAAGTGTCTAGACGTATTAACATGTCACATGAAAAGTGATGAAACAAACCTTCTCTATCAAGATGTAGGGCTTCTGTTTAGTCCTGCCATTGCCGGGCAGAAATCACAAATTGATCAAAAAGTTAGAAACTAGAAAGAAAAGAATGCCATTTCTCAGTGAACTTGATTCTAATATGTTTTTGGATGGGTATTTTTACTTCCATAGGCAGTTGGTCACAATCTTGAAGGTGATGAAATTCAGCTGTCGCTTGCTGTGAAAATAAAGCACCCTGAGTTTGCGGATGTAGCACTAAGAATTGTCTGGTCTCCATTCAGCAGTGTAGATGCTGAAAGATTTTTCAGCAAGTATAATTTAGTTGTAACAGACAGGAGAACTAGGATGACTGAACAAACTGTGGAAACTTGTTCTATGCTTTATTTAAACAAAATTGATGTTTGGAGTTAGATAATCTTTATTGTTAAGTAATATTACCTATTCAAGTGTAATATTCATGAAACTATGTATCTTGAATGTGTACTTAATTTTATATGTTCTGTGTGTTGTTGCAAACTTAATTGAAATAGCGTGTAAGTGCTTGTTTTATATTTTGGTGTTCTATATGTAATAAATGATGTTGGTGGTGGATGTATTTTTATAATATTGGTGGAAAAAAATTTAAATGCTAATTAATGCTGCAGGAGCAAAAATAAATGCTACAAATAAGGTCTTTAAATGCTATTTTTCATCATCTCTAGATGACTCTCCAGACACTTCTACAAGGCGCCGGCGGCATGGTAGCAAGTATGGGTAGGGGGAAGCAGGGGGGTTCTGCAAGTTGATCGCCGTCGGGTGGAGAATGGGGAGA
The DNA here is from genome assembly GCA_003012365.1 of Medauroidea extradentata. Taxonomy (NCBI): domain Eukaryota; kingdom Metazoa; phylum Arthropoda; class Insecta; order Phasmatodea; family Phasmatidae; genus Medauroidea; species Medauroidea extradentata. The sequence continues at coordinate 68,543 of PNEQ01087847.1, read as the reverse complement.
GAGAGGTTGGCTGGCGGGGTGGTAGTGCGAAGCAGGACGAAAAGGGTTGTGGTACGACAGCCGCCTCGACCCTTTAATTGTTGCAGCACGTAACACTATGAATAGAGTTTAGACAAAGCCTTGAACACGCTGCACCGCGCCGTGCCGAATTGCTTCTCATCAAAGAGAATAATGCCCAAGTCACTGGTAAGATGAACGTACTTATATTTCTGTAATGAATGAGTCATTCAATTATTTGTGCGAAATGACAGACAATTTAGTGTGTATTGCACAATATACACTATCCTTTCAAAGTGAAACCAGTGTCATCTCATCGCTTCATTGGTTCTGTACAAAATATCTTCCAAGCATGGCGGAACCATAAGCACACCATGTAGCAGTTTTCTGGCTAATATTTGTTTTGTGAAGGTGCGCTCCATTAAATACATGACCGATTCGCTTACTTTTCTGACTAGCGGAGTGAATATAAGATACGTGATTTGTTTAAAATAGTAATGCATTTGTTTTAACGTAATAATGCGTTTAGAAATGAGTTTTTCATGTATTCTACAAAATCTCATAAATAATTATAGCCCCAAACAAGTACTTACTTCAAAAATTTTGTTCATAAAACAAAGCTTAGAAAAAAATAAAAATAATCTGTATGGCATGTAGGTAGGCAGGTTCGGGGCGATTGCCACAGTAAAAACCATTATTTTATATTCCCACATTAAAATTATTAGGCAGTAATAAGTCCTATAACTTTTCCAAATCCAAGACGAAAATAACAAATTGCAATTTCTTTTCAGGTCAATTAATAAGACGTAATCATTTTACTGAAATAGCACTACTGAAGCTTAAAATTAGTGAAGTGATTCCTTCCAAAACATATGTGGCAATTTTTTTTAAACATAAGGGAAGCAACAGATAAAAAAATATATATTATAATTGCCCATATTTAACCAATTTACAAAAACACAAGACAGGTAGCACTTTTTATTTCACTAACATGTCTATACTTTATCCATTCCAAGGTTGCAGCTAATTCATTCAAGTGAATGTCAATAACTTCTTTCGCACAGCGTAAATTTCATTTGAAATGTTGAAAAATGCAAGGTAACTATGCTACGCCACAATCACAATGTAAGAAATCAAGATATAATTAATTTTCCTTTGATTTGTTTCAATTGAATTGTTTATTTCTGCTGCAACCTTAGAGTGGACAGAGTATAGAGATAGATAACTGAATTTGCTATCAATGGGCATTACTTACTTTCTGTTCGTTCATAACGCTTTCTTATTTGTAGAGCATAAAAGCTGCAAAATTATGATTTTCATCGTGAGTCACGGCAAATTTACAGGATCACATTTTTTAATTGAGAGACTTAATACTTCATATCTGTCTTAAATTGATCATTGGAGTGTGACATGCACATAACAAATTTAATCTTTCTATGGCGTACACTTTGAACATCATCTTCTTTATTGAATTAATTCCTGGTTGACATTATTCCTGTACAATTTTAAAAATAAAAATGGGCCGTTCGCAATTGGTAGTTTTGTAAGCACAAGCTAGCGTACCATAAAACTTGGACTTAAATACCATAATATTCGGAATTGACTTAATTCCGGTTGACGTATTTCCGCGTCTTGAGAAAGCGCCAATATTGAAAAGTACCCGGAATAGTGTCAACAAAAGTTGACCTTATTCCGGTTGACGTAGTTCCGGTGAATTTCAAAATGTATAGTAGCATGAAAAATCCGGAATTGAGGCAATTCTGGGTTGACTTAGTTCCGTTTCACATTTTGAGGGAAAATAAGAACCCGAAATTGAGTCAACTTCAGTTGACTTAATTCCGGTACAGTTTTCATGCTAGAAACGAGAGCGCAAAAAATTCGGAATTGAGTCAATTCCTGGTTGACTTAATTCCTGTCCTGTTCATGGTTTCCAAGAGAGGTTATTGAAAATCCGGAATTGAGTCAATTCCGGTTGACTTAATTCCGGTAAGATTTATGTGCTGAAAACTACGTAGTTAAAATCCGGAATTGAGTCAATTCCGGGTTGACTTAATTCCGGTACAAATTTTGGTTTAGAAACTGTACACTTTATAACCCGGAATAAAGCCAACTCGAAGTTGACTTAATTCCGTTCGGGGTTTCATGTTAAAAGTACAAATCCGGAGTTGAATCAATTCCGGGTTTACACAATTCCAGCCTGTACACAAGAAAAACTGGAGTTGAGTCAATTCCGAGTTGACTTAATTCCGCGACCCCGTTTAGTAGGCAGCCGTGCTTATGAGACAAACTGGTTAGTCTGCTCCATAAAAATACTTTGCACCTTTTTTTGGCATCAAAGAAATTAATTAATTTACATTTATGGTAGTAAATTTGCTGTAAAAAGTTTGTATAAATACGTAATATAATTACATATTTTTAAAATAAATTTGCTTGTTTTATCAAGGGACACAACAGAAAATAATCACACTGATCATCACTGCACTGTATCGGTAATAGAATTAATAGAGTACGGTGCACTGCAGCACATTCTAACGGAGACGCAAAGCACTATCTGTGAATTAGTGAATTAATTCCTGTGCTGTCCACTGCCGTGCCGCGGTGGCTGGGACCTAGATGTTCGTTCGCCAGCTGCTAGGATGAGGATCTAGGCGCACGCTTGGTACGCAACACAGCGTCGCTCTCTCACCATACGTGCTTATCTCAAAGTCTCGCCCACAACTAAAGTTTTCAACAAATTTTAACTTTTTCTTTTGTTTCTCAATGGATGGTTTAAGCTTGTCTACGGATAAATAAGTATATATTGCGGTCAGTGGTAATATTTTTAATAGACTTGCATTAAAATATTGTATATTCCATTTTATCAAAGTCACTTAGTTATTTAATACTTTTTTTGTTATTTTTTGAAAGTAACTAAAAATCCTTTCTTTATGGCTGTTTTCATTATTCCTGAGTTTGTTAATTCGGGCCTTTACTGTAGATGATTTATGTTTGATTACGTATATTTTAAATTTATTCGGTTTTAAAATGTGTATTTACATACCCTTATTATCAGAATGGATTTTCATGTAGAAGTTAGGGTTGTTCTTATAAAGCAGTCTGTAATAGAGCTAACCTTGACCCGCGTGACTACTGGGTGAGCCAACAAGGAAAGACTCAGCTTGCTAACGCAGAGAGTCATTCGTACATACGTAAAGGGGAAAGCAGATGTCACTTGCCTTGTACTGGATGTTGGTACATTGGTACAAAATGTAATTTTTATGAAAGGAGAAAACAAAGCTGTTTAGTTTCACCTGAAACATTTATTCAAGAATTCACAAGCTACAGTCACTTGATACGTCATATAACATATTGAATAAAAAACTCTTTTTGCCACCTGTTACACAGAGGATTTATCAAAGCTTTGGTCAGTCACAATTTGCAGACATGTTGCAGTGAAGTTTCAACATGAGGTACGACAATATATTATGACAGTGGATACAATGTTAGAAATTACCACAGAGCATACTCTTATAATACAACTTAACAGGGTACTTTGGGCCATTAGATACTGGAGTGAGAATTAAGGTGTTGCTAGTGGCAGTGGTTACATGGTGATCACTCTTTATCCCGGAGTATGTTACTACATTCCATAGCTTCTCTGAACAATATGACGCTGCAGGCCAATAACAAATACGTAATTGATTACTGGTACATAGAAATCTCTCTTGATCCCGGAGAAGGTTACAACATACAACAAGCACGTGGGTGCATGGAGACAAGAGGCTGTAGCAGATACTGAAGCATAGCGGCTTGAAGAGTGCATGGGTTGGATCTTAAACCAAATGCGGACGCGCAGGCTGGGCTGCGCAGTGGGTTACAATAACATGGTAGGGTAGGGTCAGGATCGAGCTTCAGAAAGAAACCCTTGTTGGTGGTGGAAAGGCAGTCTTTGGCTTCCTGGATCAGGAAGCAAGTCCAAAGGCAGAATCGCTGACAACTGACTAGCTGGGCGAAATTCTCGCCTTATGCACTTTTGAGGGGCGCGAAAAGTACTATTAGCAAGTTGGCCAACAGGTCGCGTGGGACTATCTGCAGGTGTGCCACTCTTGCACAAAAAAATACTCTCTCTTGGCCCAAAATTACTCTACCATATAAACAAATATCTCAACTTATGTAATTAACATCTGTGTTGCTGTTAAACACCATAATTAACACTTAGAATATTTAAATTAATTTCTAAGACATTTTAAGTAGGTGTACTAACAAACAAGTACAACATACAGTATATTTACGTACATACATGCTTCGTATTTTCAGAGATTGCTTGTCATTGCACTTTACAGAGTTTGTGTATGGGGTTGGCATTGGTACTTGTAAGGCTATTGGCCATGTTTATAAACAAGCTCGAGTACAAGGTGAGCAGTTTGTGAGAAGCAATTAGTGTAAACTACATGGAAAATACACATTGGATACATGCTGGAATGGGAGTAAATGTTTGCTTAAAAGTAAAGGCTTCAACAGAGCAATCTTACATGCTAACATATTACACTGGTATAAAAATAAATGGCAACGTGGTGATTGACAAAAGTGTGGGTTAAGACTACTGCCCTAGGCTCAAGTACTGCAGTGTTTAAAATTGAGTGCGAGAATTAATGTATTTTCTAACTAGACACGACTGCAGTGTATCAGTGTTACACAAGAAAATGTGTAACGAGAAATTCTGTGTTTTATTCAGATGAGAAAACAGAACAGCATAGGAGAGAGGAGATAGGTTTTGAGAAAGTAGTGGTACACATGAAGCTGGTCAGTCTGTGACATTTTGTGGTGGTGGCAGCGTATTTGCAGGCACTGCCACACTGGCCAACTTTGTGTTGATGGTGACGTGGCTGCCGGCGAGTGTGGTGGTCTCCGAGCGCTGCTGCTGCCCGCCTATGATGCCGTCTAAGTGGTCGGTACTGGTCAATCGCCTCCAGCCAGCGAGGGCGGTAGCAGACCAGGCACATGCTGCCCTTGACCGGGTGCTCTTACTGCTCGTCGTCAGGTTCAGGTTAGTCACACTGTCTGAACTGTCACATTATGGATGGTTAACGTGGAATAGAGCACTTTTAAATTACGTGTTTATTTTCTTTGCTCTGCCTGCCACAAATTTTTTTTGTCAAGTACATGATTAAACATTACTATGGAGTTGAAGGCAAATTGCAGTGCCCTGAGAAAGTGATTGTGAGAAGTTGTAACAAACAAAACTACATTTTGTTATTATTTTGCATTTGTACTTACTTTTATGTATACATATAAAACAATGAGCCATGTATTGGCTTGCATAGAGACTATGATTTTATCGCATCTTGTGTCCTTCCTCTGTCACTTCAATGCATCCCTTGTCCAGCCTGTATCATTGATCAATGTTGCCAAAGCATCGCCTGTTTCCTTCTTGCTTTCCTATAACTTTCCATTTGCTGTTTTCAGTCAGATAGTGGTATTATTGATGATAGTTTTGATATAGGTATGTGTTGTGCAGTAACATACCCTTATTAGGTACTGACGTGCACATTTTATGCCGGTAATCGGAAAATACATGATACCAGATTTGTAACAAGAAGAGCAATTCTTGCCACACATGATAATATAGGACGAAGGAGGGAGAATATCCTAAAGTGTTCAGACGGTCATAATCAAGATAATTCTTCCCAAGCTATAGAAATATTTGTCATAGCATATGATATTCCACTTACGCCATGTATTCTTCAACTCCATCTGCCGAATGAGAAATGAGACAATGTGATTCCTGTATTTTTGTTTGAAATTCTGTATGCTGCTTTGGTCCAAGAGCTGCAAAATATTAGTTACATACAGGATGTCATACGTTGATTTATTTTAGAAGTTTGAATTAAATACCATTTTTCATTAGAACTTTCTCTTCTTGGGCCCAAAAACTATTATGCATATCATAGTACATAATGTTATTTCATAATACACAAGTCATATAACCTTATATAAGTGTATATGAGTTGATGGGACAGAACATTAACTTTGTATAATCTAGTATTTCATATTTAACAAGATATTTATTAACAAGCTATGACTATAACAGTTTACCACCTAAAGAACAGATAGTACATAACTTACTTAATTGGGGACACATTTTGTTGCTAGATGGACAAATAGGTCTGTGGTGCAGTACCTTAATCAGTGTCCAGTGGCACACGGCACTACCACTCACGATGTACATAACAAACAATAAGCTTGCTGACGACTTGATCAGGCTACATGCCTGCAAACACCTCGAACGTGGCTTTCAGAGCCTGAACTTTGACCTGCCAGTGATTCACATTCAAAAAGATGCTAACTCAACAGCCAAAGGATATTTAAAAATTAATGAAGCAAAATACAATAAAATGTTATTTAGAAAAGATGCTTAAAATCTAATTTTGATTAAAATGAGTCCAAACATGATAACAAACAAATAAAAAAAATGAATTGTGTAAATAACTGCTTTCAAACTCTCATTAGCAGTGATATTTACCTAAAGTTTTAAAAAATTTATAATTTTAATTTCCCGACCATTATTTTGGAGCCTGCAGTATTGGTAAATCCTTATACGTCTCACATGTGATTAACTTGGAATACATAATTAATTAGAGTTTCAAAGAAAAGAGCAAGAAAATGATCAAAACAAGTATTTCTATTGTATCAATAATGAATTAAAATTGAAGAAACTGAAATTATAGTATAATATAGTATCAAAAAAATGGATTCATGTGTCTTTGCACGTCGTAGACTCAGTGCTTATGTCATACTGTGCCTTGGGCTCTAATCGTCCCAGTTTAATCCTTCTCTTCATGTACAGTTGTGTTCAGCCATCTGGTTCGATTCCCGGCGGGATGGATCACAATTTTTTGCTTGTATGAAACATGGCAGACAGTGCTATTGGTCAGCAGGTGTCTTTGGGAACTCTTGTTTTCAAGGAATGGCAGATACGGGGTCCCAGTTTAGAAGTCTGCTTGTTCTAGTGGTGGTGCCCTGCTCTCTGGTTTACTAGTCACATATACTATATTCATCAGAGAGCGTGGGGTATAGCAGAGGTTGTAGTACTACGTATATGCAGAGTTACGTTACACACTGTGGGAGTAGTGTGGCAATCTTCAGCCAGCAATCTACAGGAGTTTTGTGTGCTGCAGGTATGTGTGGGTGGCTGTGCTGGGTGCCTTGGCAGTGGCCAGCGTGGTGGTCGTGTTCTACTTCCCTCGCCTCCAGCTGCCTGACTCCAAGGACTTCCAGCTCTTTGACAGCAGTCACCTCTTTGAGCAGTATGACCTCATATACAAGGACCACTTCTGGTTTGAACGACTGCATAAGGTACATTTACCTTTTCACCTTCAGCTTAATTTATATATGGTGTGTACAGTACATACCTGTGCACTCCTGTAGAGCATGTGTGTTGCATTACATAGTTCCTTGCTTGATGATTCCAACAACCTGTCACAGAGTCGGTGCTGTTTGTGGTATACAGTAATCTCATGATCATCCACACACTATTTTCTTTGGCAGTTTGAAAACTTATTACTGTTTTTAAAAAATTGTATGGTAAAAGAAGTCTGGCCATCTAAATTTAGACATAGTTTTGATTTTATAAAATAGCTTTGATTTTTTGTTACTAAAACAGCAACTCTTATTTAATGAGCCTCAATTTTATACTGAAAAGAGATTTTCCTAGAAGGTCATATTTGTAATTTTAATAGAAAATTATCAGTGATTTTAGATTATCGAATTATTTTTTAATTATCTTATGCCAGTTTTGCTCTTCAGGGGTAAAAGGCTTAATAATGGCCAACAGCCATCTTAAGTAAGAATGAAATAACAGATACGTTAACACAAAGCTGCTACATGTACGTATACATAGGTAGGTAAGTGGGCTTTACGTCTTGTCAATAGTGAGATCGTTAGAGACGGTGCAATACAACTTGGTACAATGAAAGGAACGAGGAGATTAGTCGGACATAGCCTTTGCTAGGAAATATTCCAGAATTTGCCTGTAGCGGCTTCGGGAAACCATAGAAAACCGAAATCAGGATGCTTGGAGCCAGGATTGAATGCGAGTCCAATGTGTTACCGTTACACCACCTCGCTCGGTTCCAGGGAGGTTACTGTCTCACAACGCCAGGTGTTTAGAGATGGTGATTTCCTGTTAACGCCATTTCACTAATGCACTTTCCAAAGGGCGCAACAGTAAATTTTAATTAAAGGGAAAATTAAGGATCTGTAAGAAGATGAGTAAACTCACAATTTAACATTTAGCCAACATTACAGTCAACAATAAAGCATCAGAAACAATTGCAAAAAGACAGGGAGAATCATAACCAATGGAAATTCTGCAGACACTATGATCATATGTATATTTTAAATCGTAAACGTACAATAATACTAACACCAGGATTGAATATTCCAAGATTAATGTGAGTAAAGCCGATTTTGATACACCATTTGGTTGCACTCGTCAGATAACATACATGATAGTAATTTTACATTTATATTGTCTTAATTAATTAACCCAAGTCCTGTATGAATGGGAAAACAATCTCAAATTCGTAGTTAAGAATTAATTGAAATTTGTTGTGACATAAGTTTCAAGATACTGTAGTAAACTTTTTTGGATACAATTCATGCACAGAAAGAAATAATGAAATGTCTTGTTCAACTAATGAATTTTTTTACATCACTAATTTGTGTCCAACATATGAATGGTCAATACAAACAAGAACTTCTGTGCCTTTTTGCCGTGACTTGACAACATATTACAGTAGAACCATGTTATAATGTTTCTGAGGGGACTCAAAAAATGTTTACATTATAAATGGGAAACCATTATAAGAGGGTAATATCCTATTACAAAGCAGTTTTAGGGACAAAATGAAGGTGGCGTTGTAGCCAGGAAAATGTTATAAGTGGGAACATTATACCAGGGTTCTAATGTAGTGCACTTTGCTGTTACTATTATTTACAAATTAATTAAACACAATACAGTGAAATCTCAGTATAAAGTACTTCAGTATTAAGTACTTTTCATTATAAAGTACATAATTCCAAACACCTAGAAAGAGTTTTTAATTTAGTAACTGTTCAGTGTAAAGTATTTTCAATATTAAGTATAAAATTTTTAGTTCCCTTCAAGTACTTTGTAGTGAAATTTCACTGTAATAGTCACATTGTTACAGCAATTTTCGTGTAATGGCAATTGTGCTGTTTAAAAGAGAAAAAAATATTTATAAAAGAACTTGCAGGTGCTTGGTATAGACGACACAGACTTGAATAAAATATGCCACATAGCCCAAATACCTGCCGTCCAGAAGCAAGCGCCTTGTCAAAAAAGCCAAATAAAAATTGACTACAAGCCTGAGCTCCAAATTCTTGCATAAGAGTAGGAAATCCAGCGATGTCTGGAAACAATTTCAAAACATCACATAGCAGCAACCCTGTTTAAAGTGCCGCAACGTACACATTATTGACGAGAACAATTGTAATGCACCTCTACCACAGTTAGTTTAATCGTACACAACAAGCTCCCAGCCAAATTGATAGTACTAAATTAGTAACAGTTAATACTGCATATTCTGCAGTAGAAGTAGAAATGTCCTAAACTGGGTATTTCCCCAGAATTCCATTCCCTACGGAATACTGCGCACTAGGCCAACTTTATGCCTACATGAGACATTGCTTGAGAACTCCAGACAAGACATTTTCAATGAGCTCGTTGCTGACATAAAAAACCATCATGACCTCATTCTTGCAACACAGTATTGTGTTCCAATTGCTTCAGTGCTCAAAAGAGAAAGATAAACTCATGCTACAGTACGGCCACAATTTCAGGCGGCACTGTTCCTCATGTCCCACATCTCGACACAACTTTGCTAACTCGACAACCGTAGCACGAGCCACATAAGTCCGCTCCAGACAAACGCCTCATTCAGACAGACGGCATACTCCGTCATGGGCTCCAGCGCACCCGGCTTACACCTAGTATCCAACCTGGTCTAGGCATGCCATTTTAACACACACGACAGCACGAATATACCCAGACACGTGGAGAAATTCTAGGACACTCAGAAGCATGTAAAACACACACACGCACATGGAGCACACATCTTGTGGGCGCCACAGCCTCCCCATTAAACCTTAGATGGGGAACAAAGCTGAAATGGTTAAAACCCTTTTCTATTTACCAGATACCCTTAACGAAAGACGTGGAGGACAAAAGCCACGCATAATATAACCAAATACAAAAGACAAAAACCAAGCAAAAAACCTATCCTCTTAATTAACCCTAAAAGGAAACAAGAAGCAAATAACACTTAACAAGTGGACATAGAGAAAGACCAACGACATTAGAGCGCAGCTAAGACTTCGTATCTTCATTTCAACTACTGGTTCGCATCCGAGATCTACAGATGTTGTATAAGATTTTAACGCCGTAATATTAGCTTTCTTGACTAAGACATTGCCCTCAAGCGTACCTAAATTCATACTCACGGGTATCGAGAAAGACATAATTTTAAACAGGCCATCATAACCCATAGATAATTTGTTAGAAACATATTTTGCCTTTCTGCTCACTGTCACCTTACATACCACAAGATCTGAAATTTTAAATGGATACACCTTTCTGTCCTGGTTGTACCTATCACACATTTTCTTATGTGTTTTAAACAAAGCCTGATACGCGTCACACCAGATATCCACAAACTGATTTTGAGGACTGTCAACAACAACAAGTGACTCATTACCCCACAGACATATCAGAGGGTGCGGAACCTCTCTGCCAAACATAATAAACCCCTTGGATTTACCAGTTGCTGAGTGAGGTACATTATTCCAATGACTGGTATGTACCATTTTCCTCCTCTGCTGACCCAGCTGATGCCCAAGCACTCCCTTCTGTTGGAACCATTGCTTGCTTCCTGTCAGAGAACCTGATCTGAGCACCTTTCATGTGAGTAAGTGCTAGCATGGAAGTTGCAAAAAAAATCCAGGCAGCCAAGAGTTCTTGACGTAAGCGTAGTCTCTAATTCGGTACCAACCTAACAATGAAGCTGCACCTTCATGTAATACATCTATCACATCCCAGTTCATCTCGTGGTTGCATTGTTAACTTATTACTGGCATCTTGACCAGACCACAGTGTGCTGACACTTGCTATCTGAGGAAACTAAGTTAGCTTAAAAAATTTGAATTGTGTCGCCAATATAAAAAAATTATGCTGTTCACTTGTACAACCTGTGATTAATTGTCTCTCCAGTATAAAAAGGGGCCGTGGTTGGCATAGTGGCTAGAGCACTCGCCTCCAACCAAGGTGATCCAGGCTCAATTGGGAATTGTGCTGGATGATGCCACTGTTCGGTGGGTTTTCTCGGGGATCTTCCATTTCGTCCGCCCCTTCATTCTGGCACAGGTACACACTTAGGTCATGTCGCTCCTCACCAGCACTAAAAACCTAGGGGCTGAGCAAAATCTCTTGACTTCTTCTAGTATAAGAAATTGTGGTGTGCACGTTGTACAACCTGTGTTTAATGGTGCTTGTGCCATTTTAAGATACTGTTTACATGTCTGTAGTTGATAAATTTTTCTCTCCGTTTTTTGTACAGTTAATATTTTAGATGTTATCTCATTTACTTGTTAACTTTGAGTAAGTACATTTTATGAAAATCAACAGGAAAAAATGTTCTTAATGGGAATTTATTATCGGAATTATGAGTAAAATTCATAATATATTTGCAAACCTCTATGGTGTTTGATCATTTACAGTTTCTGTTTTGACTTTATGTGTGTTTGTGGATTTCCTTTATAATTTTATTACATAGCTGACCAAATGCACCTTCAATATTTTGGTGACAGAAATGAGTACAGTATGTCTGTAAGTCAGCTGGTTATGCTTGATGTAGTTGTTTTGAACAAAATGTTTGGTTATGTTTTTGTGCAGGGCAATAGTGATGCCAGTGTGAACATGAAGTTGCCTCTCCGCTTTGTGTGGGGGGTGTTGCCTGTGGACAATGGTAACTACCTCGACCCTTACTCACGGGGCTCCCTTCAGCTTGACCCAGCCTTCGACATGGCTGACCCTGAATCTCAAAAGTGGCTGTTAAGCTTTTGCCGCCGCCTACGCAACCAATCTTGGTACCAGCCCGAGTTAGGCCCGCTTCTTCCCAACTGTTTCATAGAGTCCTTCACATCCTGGATGGAGCGTGAGTGTATTGATCCCATTGACAGACTCAATCGCACCCCTTGTTGTGGGGAGAAACGTACCTTTTTTGCTCGGGAGGTTTTTGAGCAGTGTGTGGCACTTGCCATTGTGGACTTGTATCGAACTCCCATCGAGTACTTCATACCAGGTGTTGCGGGCCCCAAGTTCTGCAAGGGCTCCGACCCTCCCAAAATCTGTGCTCTCGTTGTGGAATACGACAGTAACCACTCTTTCAGTATGTCTTTCAAAGACATGGATCAATTCTTTCAGCGGGTAGAAAATTGGACTAGGGAGGAAATGAGCCTTGCTCCACGTGGGATGAGGGGCGGGTGGTTTGTCAGTGACCTTGAGTTCTACGACCTTCAAAGAACACTCTCACAGGACACTCTTTTGGCAATTGGTGTTTCAATGGGTATTGCTCTAGCAGTCCTGCTCCTGGTCACCCTTAACATCTTGATCTCACTGTATGCCATTTTCACCATCACCTGCATCATCTTTGTGACAGTCGCTGTCCTTGTCCTCCTCGGCTGGAAGCTAAATGTACTAGAGTCTGTAGCAATCTCTGTGGCAATCGGTCTTGCAGTTGACTTCAGCCTGCACTATGGAGTGCATTACAGAATGTGTCCTGGAGGGGATGATGACCGTGGCGCAGCGGTGGCATTTGCAATATCACGCATGGGTGGCCCCACTGCCATGGCAGCACTGACAACTGCTGCAGCAGGTGCATTCATGTTACCCTCATCTGTGTTGGCATACATCCAGATAGGAGTGTTTCTGGTAGTGGTCATGGCAGTCAGCTGGGTCTACTCAACGTTCTTCCTGGGTGCATTGCTACGCATAGGAGGACCACAACATGGCTTTGGCCAGTTTTCATACCCTTCTCTTGACCAGTTATGTTGTGTGAGTGATGAAATAGGGAGCGGCGCTGGCTCTCTCAACATAGACCAGGTTGGCAAAACAGCTTACACGAACGTTCTTTCAGAGTCAACACTTTCAACGTCCAGTACTGTGTGTCCTATTCATCCAAGCTCCTCGGAGAGTCACGAACTTGATGCTTTGTCCTCGCGTCGCCACTCAAGCATCACTCGCAGGCTCAAACGCTCTGAGAGTGCCTCAGCTGCGCAAACAACCTCCAAGTGCCGCCTCACGAGGAAGGTGTCGCTGCCTGCTGACCAATCCCCCTCAGCGACCAGTGCCACCACTATTGTTCTCATAGATGATGCGGAAATTGATCTCCGTCACGGGCTTCCCGAGACTGAAGTGCCGCTGATGAAGTACTGAAACCAGTGCCATTTTGATGTGTAGTCACTCTTTGGTGTCAGTGGAGCTCAACAGCGAGCAGTGATAAAGGTGTGTGTGAACATACAAGCACTGTGTTTATTCACAAGTGAGTAACTGCAGTTTTATAAGTCACATCTATATAATTGGGTTGAAGACCTGAGGAAATGTATGATTTTGTATGGGCTGTGCAGTGTGAATACAGATGCTGTGAAATTGTGGTTTGGAAGTTGCTAACGATACTCGAAAATTTAAGGTTATTAGCCAAGACAACCTCTTAAATTGTCTAAAGTAACAAAAACGTAGATGATGTGCAAACATTTTGGCAGGAAATGTTATTAGCAGGGATGTTTTTAACTTTGTAGAGTTTACTGAACCTGCTCACTTTTTTTAAGTAGAGTTTGTACTCACACTGTATAGTCATGGAAAGAATGCAAGGATGAGCATAACCACACAAGGGTGCCCTCTAGACATGGATATGTCAGTTATTACGAAGTTGTACTTTATGATAGCACATACAAAAATTTCAGCTGCATATAATTTATAAAATTGTCAGTTCTCCTGCTTCATGACTGGTTACATATTCCTTGAACAAAGCCATTCAAATAATTTCTCTGTTCTCCAGGCCCTGGGTTTAGGTGACTGGCACCCTGGGCAAGTTAAACCTAATCACTCCCGATCCGGGTTTACTTCCTAGCGAGATCGGTCCCTGCATTTTTGCATGTGGAAATCATGCCGAACGATGCCTCTGGTTGATTGGTTTTCTCGGGGTCTCCCATTTCCTCCGCCACATTATTCCGGAGCTGCTCCATACTCACCAGTGCTAAAGACCTAGATGTTGAGTACTGACCAAAATCTCTTCACTTAACCACTACCCCCTCCAACAAATGCTATGTTCTGTTATGTTTGTTATAATATTACAAGTTGGCTGTATGTTGCCGAAAACTGTTGGTTAGTAGATTTAGTATAGTTCTGTAGTCTCTGGTACTGTATCAAGTGAAATACAAGTAATTAGAAGAGTAATATTGACTAATAAATGTAAATTGCAGTGAGACATTACTCTAACAATAAAAAAATAGGTCCAAGTATTGAAATGTAACAAAAAAAATATTTTCTTCAAAGTTTTACCCTACGCCTGCCCCTCCTTGCTGCCACCCTGGGCAGTTGCCCAGTCTGCCCAGTTATAGCGCGGTTCCTGCGTTCTTCCATCTTCAGTAACCAGCATTATATGTGTTATACGCACAGCTCCGTCTCTTTTCTTGAGTCTCCTTTGTTTAGTCAAAGCTTGTTCATAAACCCATTCATACCTGCGTAAATATTATTGCATTTTTAATCCCTTGAATTTTCTTACTTTGAGTTTAATGTACATATTTTTATGTGTTCTATCAAAAAGTATGTCTTCCATAACTGAATTATGTGATTAAGTCATGTGGCTCTTTGTCGGGAATGAATGTTTTACTGGAAAGATGTCTTAACTGTATTGCTTGTTGTGATAATTTTAAAAAAAAAGTACTTAATTATCTGTGATGTCTTTTTTTGCCATTTTCCAAGATGTTTTGATAAATTTTGATGAGAGTTTTGGATGTTATCAGTAGGTGTAGATTTAATTAATTTTTATCTGGTTGTCACATTAGTAAATGATGTATTCAGATGGTACTTGACAAGATCATGTGTTAAATTGCAATGCATAAAGGAAGTATCTTCATTTTACATCAATCCTCTGTTAAGGTTTGTGGTCCAATAGTTTTTTTTTTTTGTTGTAATCCTGTTAAGAGGTGTTGTATGTACATGTATCATTTAGTAGACAGTGTGTGTGCCCTCAGTAGTTGAGTGGGAGCTCAGAAGTGTTTTATCTGTACTTGAATCTTCAGACTGGCAATAAAAAATATATTGATGACTTGAAATGTGTGTATGGAGATACTGTTTGTATAGTTGTATATCCAAAGAGTTGTGGAGACTTGGGTAAGAGAGGTTGGCATTTCATGGAGTGAGTTGACGTTACATACCTTAATGATATCCATGACAATAGGTCTTACCTAAATTTTGAGACAGTTGCTTAAGGGTGGTGCCTACCTCAAAGCCACGGCAGGAGCAAGCATAGGATTTTATGTGTTAAATTATTTTTGATGTCACTCAGTACCTGTTGAAGCTGCATATACGCCATCACTGACCTTTTTATTCATCTTGGTGGCGTGAGCATTGCTAAAGGACCTTTTAGGTAGTTTCTTCAGTATCCTGAAATCTGTGAACAAAGAAGCAAGTTTACACTCTGTAAACACTCTAAAACTGCTACAGTATTAATTTTTTTTTCCTGCAGTTGTATTCATTTTGCAATATTTTCTCTTTCTCGATGCAGAAAATGCTTTTGTCCTGGAAGAGATATTACAAAATGTGACTGAGAACCACAGAATATAATTTAACATGTAAAACCCTATCCTTGGCTGCCGCCAGAGCTCTGAGGTAGGCAGCGCTCTTAAAATCAATGTTCATTGAGAGGGACAAACTTGGGTTTTTTAGTTTCAAGTTTTTTAATGAACTTCGGATGTTTGCAGTCTACTATCTATTTTATAAAACATTGTGAACATAAGCAAATATTCAAACTACGTATACAAAGTATACTTGCAATATGCCCAGCTTGTCTGCCACTTTTCAATGGTTATAATAGTAGTACATGTGATTCGTCTAATGAATGATGCAAATCGCAATGCTGTTTCTTGTCAACTGCCACAATTTGAAAATTGCACAAGAGTAATTCTACTTTAAAGTGCATGTAATGTGTCTTACAATATTTAAAATGTAATTGATTTTCTTATAGCTTTGTGTGGCATTCAGTGACATGACAGGTAGTTTTTAGCCAAAATCTATCCTAGCAAGTACAAAAGAAGATGATCGAGAACAAATAAAGGGAGAAGACAGGCTAGAACAAAGAAGAGATATGGGCTAGAGCAAAAGAAATAGAGGAACAACTACAACAAAGGAGACAGAGTAGTAGCTATAACAAAGAAGGGAGAATATGGACTATAATAAAGGAGGGCGAAGATAGCTTACAACAAAGGAGGGAGCAGATGGGTTAGAACAAAGAAGGGAGATGATGGTCTAGAACAATGAAGGGAGAAGATGGTCTAGAACAAAGAAGGGAGAAAATGGTCTAGAACAAAGAAGGGAGAAGATGGTCTAGAACAATGAAGGGAGAAGATGGTCTAGAACAATGAAGGGAGAAGATGGTCTAGAACAATGAAGGGAGAAGATGGTCTAGAACAATAAAGGGAGAAGATGGTCAAGAACAAAGAAGGGAGAAAATGGGCTAGAACAAAGAAAGTGGATGATGGGCTGAAACAAAGATGGTGGATGGGCTAGAAAATAGAAGACAGAGTATGGATTAGAACAAAGAGGGTGGAAATTATATTAGAATATAGAAGAGAGAAGAGGGGTTAAAACAAAGAAGGTGGAAGATGGGCTAGAACAAAGAAGAGAGAATATGGGTTAGAAAAATGAGGTGGATCATGGGTTAGAACAAAGAAGGCGGAAGATGGCTAGTACAAAGAAGAGATAGTGTGGGTTAGAAAAAGAAGGTGGAATATAAGGTAGAACAAGTAAAATGGAAGATGGGCTAGAACTAAAGATGGAGAAGAGCAGCTAGAACAAAGTACAGTACAATAGAACCCCGATATTACATTCCCCCCAATTGCATCTTCCTCTTAAATGCACCGTTTCTTCTGGTTCCCATTATTTTCCCTATGTTAACAATGTACAGTATTGTATTCCTGCCATTTACACTTCAGTTGATACTTGCTTCCCCTGATTTACAATTATTTTTTATTGAAGTTAACAGTATTTACCCTCCACTTACAAATTAAATGTTGATATCATGAACGAAGGATTAAACTTCAATAGAGAGAAAACTGTAGATTGTACCTATGTATGTGTACAAAAGTTTTAAAATCAGAAGGACAATTTAATCAATGTTAGTAGTATGAATCAGGCATTTTCTTGATCTACTTCCGGTAGCATGTTCATGCTAAATAAAATTTTTTTTCTTGAATATTGATTATAATTTACTTAAAAATACTTTTTGAGATCACATATTATATCTTACATTTGTGCTGGAATTATGAATAAACTTATAAAAAATTTTTGCACAAGTTTTTGTTGTTTCCCTCCATTTACACTTACCCCTCATTAACACCATTTTACATTTGTCCCTTAGAAAGTGTTAATATAGGGGTTGTACTGTATGTGTAACGTGAGAGCTACTGGATGCAATTGAAATGTCTTTATTGTCGCATCTCCACTTTGTATATGAGACACTACACATACGTATGAAGAATGAATAGTTAACACCTCTAATTTGATCTGGTCACTGTACAACATGTATTAAAGGCTACATATGGTTCCATGCGACACTCATATCTATGAATGTTTAGAACACCAACAATGATTTGCATGTCAATTAGGACCATGCTCTCTTGTTTCTGCTTTTTTAGCTTAAACGAAAGCAGATATCGAAAATCTGTTTGACAGTTTTGTTTAAAATTTTCTTCTCCATGCTGGCTAATTTTTTCAAGGCAGTAAATACTATGGTTTTAGCTGATTATATAATTAACAAAATTCCGGTTAATTTACTTTTTAGTCGAAATCATATAATTACTTGTTTTGAAAAAAATTATCTGTCATGGCAAAACCATTTTAGACAAAACTTTCAAACAGATTTTTCATATCTGCTCTCATTTAAGATTTAAAAAAATAATTCTCACAAAAACAGCAGAAACAATAGAGCATGGCCTTAAAGGGGCATTACAGAACTTTTAACTGAGAATGTTTTGTGCAGGTCACTATCACTACTCATCCTAGTAATTCTACCACTTACTTAATTAGTGTTATGAGTTTAGTTTTTTCTTGACACTATTAATAAAAAAAGTTTTATGCTGTGCAGTATAAATATACATAAATTTGTGAGATTAAATTTATAGTACAAAGTTGTTTACAATGAAAACCTTTGTATTCAAAGAAACTAAAAAGGTGTGTTTGTACAAATATAATTGGCCAATGCTGTAGTAGAGAAGTTTATTGCTGTGCCCCTGGGTGGTAAACATGTAATACATTTAAATGGTTGTTTAAGTTTGGTACATAATTAATTGCTGTTGAAATATATTGTATGGTGTAGTTTTTGTAAACTTAGTCTTACTACAGTGGATCCTCTGTGTATTGAAACCTAATGGATTGAAATACCTGCATCCATGGAACACATTCTGGGGCAGATTAATTTATTTCAAAGCATTTTAAGACCACATCCATTGAAATTCCTCATGTATTGAAATTTTTTGTCAGTCCCATGAGAAACGGTGGATAGAGAATCCACTGTATAATTAACTGGGCTATTGATAATATGTATTTACTTCAGTTACCCAAGCCAAACATTATGGTAAGATGTAGTTTTAAAATATTTTTACTTGCCATTTTGACTGAGCAGTTACGACTTAGAAGCACCGAGTATACACAAGGTCTTCTAACCGTGTATCTGTAGCATCTGCCATGCAAGTTAAGATGTAAATACAATATTGAAATGTTATATTTTCCGAATTTTATACACCTCTTTAGAAATTAGTTTTTTTCCCTGCGCAAATATTTTTAAAGTAAGAAGACAGTATTATTTATTAAAAAACCATACAACTGAATCTTATTTGAGGCATTTTAGTGGGTATTTCAATATTGTCGTTAAAATGTGCATTATGGTAATTATGCTTTTCTTGTCTTTTGGCTCTCTTATCTCAAGGGATGTAAGTATACCCTCAACTGTTTCTGCTACATTATATTTATGATAAGTGTGGTGGTTATGTATTGTGTCAGGCAGTGTACAACGTGTTGCAAGGATCACACTTTAATGATGCTCCTACCCAACTACAATTGACAGGTGTAACGTAGAACTGAGACAAATGTTGTGTTAGTGATCAATCTGTGTTTTTTTATTTTATGTCCCCTGCATTTCATATATGAGATATACATATGACCTAGTAAAATATACTTGGTGGTAAGTGTTATGTGAGGTTGTTCTAGTATGTACCCTGTTGATATAACGCTGTGATCAGAAAATTATTAACTGAAAGTTTATTGTTCATAATATTTGTCATTGTCATCATCCTTATGGGTGTGCATCGAAAATAAATTCTCGTGTGAAATACAAATTTAGTATTTAAAAAATAATGATAAATGTAAATATAAACAAGATGTATATTGTCGTGTATGTTGATATGTTTTAAAAAGAAAAATAGAAGTTTGAAAATCTAATTTTGTAATGTATAGTAGTTGTAGAAAAGTTTCAGTATTTACTGGTGTAAAAAATATAACAAACGCATTGGATTTGTGACTGTAGAGTAGTGGTTTGCTATACATGTAAAGTGTTTTTACTTGCCTGTGAATATTTAAAGCTGTTGATGCGTTTGTCCGTTTGTCTCACTGCTTCAGTTGTCTGTACTTACCACAATACACATATGTGTAGCTGAGAATATTGTCATATTTTGTTTTTATCCTTTTATGTTGTTCATGTTTGGTCATGGTGTGAAGCTGTATGACCTGCGAGAGGACTGCTTATTGTGTCCGATATGGCTTTACAACTCTCTACACTGACACAGTAGTCACGTGTATATCTATGTGATAGTCGTGATTGGGTAGCAGTTGTGGGAATTCATGCAGTGATCAAACCATTCTGATTGGGGCAGAAATTATTAAAAGAATTTAGCATGTATAATTGAGCTTTTGTAGGCATGGTTAGCAGCTCAGAGTTACTGTTAAGAACATTAGCTGACAAGGGAAGGAAGGTTGTCAGTATTTTCTCGTACCGGTACATTCCTTCCAGTCTTGCATACTACTATGTTATAGCTGCAATTACTCAGTTTTTATGTAATATGACAGGTTTACTTTTAACACTGAAGACTTAAGAGTACCGTGGTGTTTTAACTACTAGACTGTGAGGGGAAAATTAAAGGCTGGGGGAACCTTATGTTCTAAATGCATGTTTAAAAAAAAGTTATTTGTGTTTAAAAATTGCTTCAGTGGTGTCATAAGTTGGCTGTTGTATATCATGCTTCTTAATTTCTTGTCTGGGTTCTTTCTGAAGTCCCATTAAAACAGAAAGGTCACACATCTAAGTTTATATTTTTACAAAAAATTTGGCATTCATGTGAGATGTATGTTGTCTACATGAATTGTAGGCTAGCTTTAGCCATGTCATTTTTGTATTTTACTGTCTGTTGTAATTGCCATATGGGGAATTGTTGCATATTAGTAAAGTAGAAGATAGATATATTGCAGGAAACATATCAGAACAGGTATAAACAAATCCAAAATTTGATACAAAATAAGTTAATCAATTTTTGTTTTGTTTTGTTACTATAGTTTGTCTCACATAAGAATTCCATTTTTTGACATTTCAGAAGATTGTGTGTACACATGTCTGTAAGAAAATACTTTTAATTTTGATAAACTAAACACAGTTTGAGAACCAACTGATTGTGTTTATCGCAAAAATAACCTGTGGCAGAGGAAAACACTGTAAATTCCAAGGCAACAGCTGTAAAAAGAAATGCCAACAACTGTCAAACAGTGGAATTCTTATATGAGACGGACTGCATGCTGTATTTACCAGAATACTGAATGAACATTTGAAATATTTTGTGTGTTAATGGTAAAGATTGAAAAAATTTATATCTGTGGTTTTAAATGTCTTATTGTACTTGCAAAATAACGTCCATTCTTTAATGCGTTACGTAAAGCTATATATATTAGAATGTTCAAAATAATATGTTTATAAAGTGCCACCAGTTATTAATTTTGTTTTTAATTAATGTTTTTTGTGTTGCATCATTATAGTATATATGAAAAATATAGTTCAATATTCTTTTTGGCTTTCATCATATAGTATTAATTTAATTTCATTTAGTTTGTTATAAAAATACTTTAAACCCAAAATGTATTGTATAATACATTCCATTTAAAGATGCAAAATATTTTATCAGCGTTACAGTAAAGTTTAAATCCCCTGAATAATCTACTAATTCTGAGCTTTCGTAACATATTTTTGGAATTAGTTTCAGACTTGACTGGTACATGTATTACATGTTAGTGATTGTGATTCTTCATAGGTATTGTATTACCATTACTATGGCGAAGGATGAACAGAGCTACGTATGGGTCCCAATTAATGTGGCACAATGTGGGTGGAGTAGTCATAGCCATGGGTAGCAGCAGAGCAAGTGGTAGTAAACAGTTCCTACTTCCTGGAGATGTTGGTCCCAATTAATGTGGCACTATGTGGGTGGGGTAGTCAAAAACAATGGGTGGCAGCTGGAGATTTTGGTCCCAATTAAAGTGGCACCATGTGGATGGGGTAGTCACAGCCATGAGTGGCAGCAGTGCAAGTGGTAGTGAACAGTTCCTACTTCCCGGAGATGTTGGTCCCAATTAAAGTGGAACTATGTGGTTGCAGTAGTCAAAGTCATGGGTGGCAGCGGAGCAAGTGGTAGTGAACTGTTCCTACTTCCTGGAGATGTTGGTCCAATTAAAGTGGCACTACGTGGGTAGGGTAGTCAAAGCCATGGGTGGCAGCAGAGCAAGTGGTAGTGAACAGTTCCTACTTCCTGGAGATGTTGGTCCCAATTAAAATGGCACTACGTGGGTGGGGTAGTCAAAGCCATGGGTGGCAGCAGAGCAAGTGGTAGTGAACAGTTCCTACTTCCTGGAGATGTTGGTCCCAATTAAAGTGGAACTATGTGGTTGCAGTAGTCAAAGTCATGGGTGGCAGCGGAGCAAGTGGTAGTGAACAGTTCCTACTTCCTGGAGATGTTGGTCCAATTAAAGTGGCACTACGTGGGTGGGGTAGTCAAAGCCATGGGTGGCAGCTGGAGATGTTGGTCCCAATTAAAGTGGCACTACGTGGGTGGGGTATTCAAAGCCATGGGTGGCAGCAGAGCAAGTGGTAGTGAACAGTTCCTACTTCCTGGAGATGTTGGTCCCAATTAAAGTGGAACTATGTGGTTGCAGTAGTCAAAGTCATGGGTGGCAGTGGAGCAAGTGGTAGTGAACAGTTCCTACTTCCTGGAGGTGTTGGTCCCAATTACAGTGGCACTATGTGGGTGGGGTAGTCAAAGCCATGGGTGGCAGCTGTAGATGTTGGTCCTAATTAAAGTGGCACCATGTGGATGGGGTAGTCAAAGCCATGGGTGGCAACAGAGCAAGTGGTAGTGAACAGTTCCTACTTCCTGGAGATGTTGGTCCCAATTAAAGTGGCACTATGTGGGTGGGGTAGTCAAAGCCATGGGTGGCAGCTGGAGATGTTGGTCCTAATTAAAGTGGCACCATGTGGATGGGGTAGTCAAAGCCATGGGTGGCAACAGAGCCAGTGGTAGTGAACAGTTCCTACTTCCTGGAGATGTTGGTCCCAATTAAAGTGGCACTATGTGGGTGGGGTAGTCAAAGCCATGGGTGGCAGCTGGAGATGTTGGTCCTAATTAAAGTGGCACTACGTGGGTGGGGTAGTCAAAGTCATGGGTGGCAGCAGAGCAAGTGGTAGTGAACTGTTCCTACTTCCTGGAGATCTTGGTCCCAATTAAGGTGGCACTATGTGGGTGGGGTAGTCAAAGCCATGTGTTGCAGCAGAACAAGTGGTAGTGAACAGTTCCTACTTCCTGGTGATGTTTGTCCTAATTAAAGTGGCACAATGTGGGTGGGGTAGTCAAAGCCATGTGTGGCAGCAGAGCAAGTGGTAGTGAACAGTTCCTACTTCCTGGATATGTTGTATTGGCAGGTTTGTTGCCAGAGGAGAGGGCGTGGCCACGTGGTGAGGACGTGTTTGTGTGTGTGAGGTGAAAATTTATGAGGTGTCACGAGCGACACTGGCAGTCACATGTATTTTGATTTCCCTCTACGCCCAAAGTCGTAAATGCTTGTGCAGGGTTCCCATCGTAACATTTTTACGGTTAAACTTTAACTTTTTAAGTGTGACATTCGGCTATAGTTAAATATACAAAATATTGCTAAATTGTGACATGCGACTTTTGTAGAATAGTGAATTAAATTACTGTGTAAAATCTGTGTTTGTGCGTTTTGTTCTTGAAATTAACAAAAATATTATTTAGCACTTACACATACTCCACCTACACAGTACCCGTTAAGTTTTACTGTGTATATGTTACAGTACACATTAGGTTCCTAAATCAACTCTTAACTACATGTCATAATTCGTAAGTTTGTAATCATGAACCCAGCTTAGCAGGAGGTGGCTATACAGTATACTGTACAGTCAAAACAAGGAAAGCTTTAGAGTTAGGCCAGGGTTGATCACATGGTCATTGGTAAACCGAAACATTGTGCCTGTTTCACTTAAATTTAGTTGTTTTGGGTGACTATCTACATAGTAGCGAATTGACCACCTGCGCAAAAAACTGCCTATATGTATCTGTAACTTTAACTATCTCACAATATGCCATCTTCTGTGTACTGTAACGTTTAACTCAAAGGGGTTTAAAGTATTTATGGGACTTGTAGTGCTAAGGGATGTTAAAACACTCCAGTGAAAGTGTATAACAGAGAAATAAAATTCTTAAGTACCTACAAATTTGCAGCTGGATTTTATTTATTAACATTATTATTATTATTATTATTATTATTTTATACGATGAGACACGAGATGGTTGAACAAGGCATGCTGTTGTCAAACACCATCATTAAAAAAGTAATATTATGTTAGTTTGTGTTTTAAATGTTTTTATTGTTTTTGAATTATTGATGATTGTGTAACAATGTAGAATGGTTAATATTATTACTTACTTTCTTAAAAAGAGTTTTATCTCGCTTAGGAATCATGTTGAGCTGGCTATGTAATTGAATTCTTATTAGAAATGGTGACCTAATTTTTCATTATTCAAGTGAACTTTAACATAAATGTGTCTTTCAGGCTTGTTAAAGATGTGAATGATAGGCAGAGCACATACATGTTGGGACAGTGTTGCTTTTCTTATTCTGGTAAATACACTGTCTTGCCCAGATCACTGTATGTATTCCATAGCATTGTTTGGTCTCTTGTAAATCTCATTTTGTAAATAATTTTACTTTGTTACAGTGAGTACGTACTATCTTGGTTTATTTCATTTCAACAGAACTAATCTTCGCTTTACAAATGCTGTGAAGGTATTCCATTCAATGTGTAGAAATTGTTAGCAAGTGTTGACAACAATTGTTGTGAAATGTGTTGTTAATATTTAATAAGAAATGGCCTATTAAAAGTTGAACTTTTGAGTTAGTACTTTTTACAAGGAAGTAAGTTATAAAGCTCAAGTTTAAGACTTATCTGAGGTTTTAGAGGATGTTGTTTTAGAATATAATGTGACCTAGTGTTAAAGCTGTAGTCAGAGCCATGAGGAATAATTTACAAAACTGTTGTTTTACAGTCTAGAACTCTAGACTGTTACACCTGTTTGAATTATCACAGATACAATTTGTAAAATAACATAATGCAGTTCGTATAGTAGTAGTGCCTATGTACACTTGTCCCAAGTATGATTCAAACTCATGATGTAATACGTGCCATGCTGTTAGTCTGTTTACAGAATTTACTGTGATTGCATTATCAGTAAAGTTAATAGAATAAATGCTACAGTATACTGTAGTCAGTACAGTGGAGTTGTTTTGGAAATTCATCTTCTGAAAAATGTGGCTGTAAATAGATTGTAAAGACTCTGGTTTTTCTAGGAAGTTGGGATAGTTTAAAGGTCAGCACAGTGGAGCTGCCAGGAATTTTTCTGAGAAGAGAAATGTCAAAATAAAACAAACTTGAGTGCCCACAGCTGATAACGGGGGATGAAATCTCAATAAACTTAAGCATTTTTGCTGTTGGGAATAAAAATTTGAACAGTGATGAAGTGTACTTTACATTTCTTCCACTAAATGCTACGTAGTTCAGTTTTGTGTAGAAGTTATTGACATGGTATGAATATTTTAATAATATTAAATCTTATAACAAAAATTATTTTAAAATAAATTCTGAAACTACAAAGAAACGTTACGGTACTTACCAAACAATGTCTTTTGAACTACCCAAGCTCCAGGTGATTTAAATTAACAATTAGATCTCTGAGTAATAAAACCTAATTAAGACAAACCTTGTAAAATCATATTTCTCAATAATATGAAGAGGTTTTTCTACCCTTGGAAATACGGTAGGTATATGAGAAATTAACTGTACAGTGTGTATGTAGGTATATTCAGCTCTAGGGAGGATAATGTTAACATATAACTCCTTCGTTTTTAACTGTGTATGGAACTTCAAACTGTTTTGTGCCTTATTGGGATAACATGGGTTATAAAATTTTAATGTATTTACTGTAGTTTGTGTTTCTGGTTTTCCTGTTTTGCCTGTCTTTCTTGTCATAACAAGACTATTTAAAATCATGTTTAGTATAATTCCAAAGGTAGCAGCATCTGCTAGTCTTGCAGTTGTAAACATGAGTACAGAATTTTGAATTTTGATCATGAGCACATACCATGAGTACAGAATTTTGATCGCAGACAGAAAAAATACTGTTGAAGGGATGACACGTGTTATGTCCAGTTGGCAGTATGTATCGTGGCACTGAACCACGATCAACGGTGGGATACAACACTGTGACTCATGGCTCTGATTGAACAGCAGTTAACTAGTTGTGAAAGGTGTATTGGTTGTGTTGAGACAGAGTAATGTTCATAGTTAGCAGTGATTGTTAGTGTTCAGCCTGTGTGCTTGTGTTTCAGAGGGATGTTTCAAGCCCTCTTAACATCCGATAGCCACTTGTTTGTTACAGTTGTACTGCAGACAGTACTTCTTAGTATGAGTCATTAGTCTTGGGTTTTTGTTTGGTTCTCAGAAATTAATTCACAGCCAAAACTAAACACAGTTAAAGCATTAACTGGGCACAAATTATTTAAGTGCCATTTGTGAAAGGGCTATGTTACTTGAATGGTATTACAAAACCTTATTTAAAATTATACCAAACAGCATTATTTGTTTTAGTTGAAATAATGATTTTTTTGTTGTTTGGCTGTTGGTGTAATACAGTATTGTCATTACTGTACATTATCATATGACACAGAAGCTGTGATGGGATCAACAAATCAGCCACATGTGTGCTTGTAAGTGGGTTACTGCATACACTAGAGACTAGTAAAAGAGTAATTGAAATTGCTCATTCCGCAGTCAGCTTGGTAGCCAACCCATGCCAAGTGGCTATTTGTCCTGACAAGCCACTCTTCGGAGTGTTAATCTGTTCTAGTATTATGTACTGTACTTATGTCACTGTTGCTTTACACATACTCCTTTAGTTCTTTCGCCACCAAGTAAATCCCATTTTAGGTGTTGCAGTGAATTTTCATTAAAGTTGATTGATTGCGCATGTTTGATATAGACATTCTGAAGTGCAGAGATTCTTTCACTATATGTAAAGTGCAGTGCTGAAACCTTGGGCAGAGAAAGTAAAGACTGCAGAGGAGTGCCAATGTGAATATGTGAGGTAACCACAGTGTAAGTGAACTGCAGAGCTGGTTGGCTGGCTTGTGGTACTCAAGATACCTACTTACCAAATGTTCTTGCCTGAGTTCTGGAGATGAGCGTGTTGTGAACTGTGAACCATGGCTACAATTCCTTATTTTGAATGTAAATTGTGGCTTATCTCAGTAGGTAAACTGCCCGCTTCTCTTTCATAGTAGCAGGAAGTCATTAGGCAGCTGTGTAAAACTAAAAATGGTTGGATTAAAATTGTGGCACGTTCTGTGTAAAGGTATGAGTGTAGACCAGCGTAGGATGGTGACAGAGCACCAGCCCAGATATTGGAGGGTTGTAAATTTGAATGCCAGTCAATAAAAATTTGTTTCACATGAAGAGAAGACTGTCCAAGGATGGAATGTGACAAATGTGAGCACTGCGGTCATATATCTGAAGTGATGTATCACTTGTGAGGATTATTCCAGAACAATACATTTCAAGACCATGTAATAACTTCCCACCCTCTCCTTATGTAAACCTGATGGAGCATATTTCTCGCCCCTCTTTATTTCACTACATTGTCATTTAAGAATCACGTTGGTTTTATTTGTTCGTAGGGAAAAATTTAGACAATTATGCCCAAAATGTCAAATTACACTACAGTGAGAGGAGTATTAACCCCCTCTAACTCACGTAATGGTTGGCACTGCGCTGATACAATTTGGTATTTAAGACTTTGTCCTCTCGATAGGCAGTGTATTTTCCAGCAAGATAATACATTTACATACTACTACTACTGTACTTTGTTGATGTCGCTTCCTCCATAATAGTGGTCATTTACAAAGAATAGTAATGTATTATTCAATGTAAATATTGAATATTTGGTTTTCAAAGGGCAGGCAAAGGAATGAAAATACTTTTGGAATCATAACATCAAAATTTTACCTGTTGAGTGGCAAAGACATTGTGACAGGAATAATAATAAAATATAAATGCCACCATAAAAAATGGGCATTTGTGTATCTTATAAGCTGAGCATAATTTCAGCTGGAATGGTTATGTTAATTAATTAGGAAGTGAGTCTAAGCCAGTGGGTTTGTGGCTGCTTTGTGACATTTGGTCACAGCTTCTGTTAAATGTGCCTGTGATGTTGACATTAAGTAAGTGGATACCCTATGTGCATGCATGTCTTGAATAAATGTACATATGTGATTGTATGTGTGTTGTGTTCTTGTCCTTAAACCTTTCAAATCTTTGTCGTGAAACTGTTAGCTAAAGCTTTACGGGGGAGCAATAACCAATGGGTGAGGTTTTTGGTATGTATTACGTGAAGTTATATGAGTTGCTGAACCACTGATGGCAGCCAGAAATTTTTGTTGAATCAGATGATTTACAAATACGTACAGCAAAACTCTGTTAAGATGTTTCTAAATGGACTAAAATACTTTTGCCTGATATCCACGAAAACTTAAAAAAAGAGTTAATTGACAGATTAGTAAATGTAGGAATGTAATGCAAAATTCTTATCCAATTAAACAGGAAAATTTCTTAATTAGGAGCTTATTATTAGAGTTTCACTTTGGGGATCAGAAATTACCAACCTTAAAATTTTAAGTACAATGAAGCTGGAGTTGTAATGTTTATTGGCTCATATACTCACTAGAACCTGTAACGCGTGAAGGCTGGTCCTTTGATCACAGCTACAAGGGCCTGCACTGTAGCCTTTAACTACCATAGTGGCTTAGTTAATTTGTGAGTACTGTACTGTTGGTGGTGGTGATTGATGGGCTATCTGAATAATGCAGTGTGACCAAGATCTAGTGGTATGTGTAAAAAATCCCCAGGTGCCCTGCAAACAAGAGTTTTTATTACAAGTGGCTTAAGTCAGTTTATTTCATTATGTATGTAAAGCAGAGGAAACGCAGTACCGGTAATTAAAATAAGTCTGAAAATGGAAAGGGAAAGAATGCAACATATCAATGGAAACTGGATGTACAGACTCATGAACAGTAGAACTGGAAATACAATATGTTACGATAGTATTAAAAATTGATGCGGTTTCATATTGTATGTAATACTCATGGAGGAGGAAATGTGGCAAAAGCTAAACCTGACAGTCAAGGGCAAAATGCAGAAGGTGATTTGGTGCTGCGAAGCAAGAACCAGCAAGGTAGCAAGAAAACTATGCAAGAAATATTTGTGGCACAAGGACAGGATGTACTGTTACTGGCAAGGTCAGCACTTACTGCTTTGAACACACATAAGCGAAATATTAGTGAAATAAAAATGACAAGCATGACAGCCATTGATGACACAGCCCCCATCAGGTGGTCAGTACTTAAACCATTGAGCTGCCAGGATGGCAGTTATACAGAGTCTTTCATGTAAAGTCAACTACCATTCCTACTCATGTGCTAAAAATACATAAGATGAGATGGAAGACCTAAAAAAAGGGCAGTGATGTATTGCTGAATTGTTTGACTTCAGCTATGTGGATCCTGTGAGGAGTAAGAAGTAAGAATATACATAGATGACGGTGAACATAAAGCAATTATCCAAATGTGTCATCATCCTACTGGTTTCCCGTAGCCTACTAGTTGGATAACAGGCTGGGGTAATTTTTATCATCTATTAACACTTATATTCTTGGTTGACTGAACCAAAATTGTGTGCTGCAGGCTTGATTCCAACTTATTTCCTTATATCTTGCAATAGTTAGGTGCCACAGGGAGCATTCCCACTTGTCATTCAGATTATGTTACTTTTGCGTATAAGCCTTTTGAATGCTGCTGTAGAATTTTTTATTCAAAGATTGTGGTTGTGCAATGTGAGCAGTACAATTTCATCAACAACTTAACCTCTCTTGTAATTGATCAAAGAATCTGTAGTCCTGTGCATTTTTAGAATCCTTAGAGATGCAAATGAATTGTTTACCTATTGACCATATTATTTTAAAAAAGTCTTAAGATACAAAACGTTTCTGCTTGAAATACACACAAGGTTTTCATTTAATAAAATTACAAGTGGCTGTAGAGGTTGGGACGTAAGCATACTAGACTGCAGGAGTCTTTGATCAAACAGTGTATGGTAAATCTGATAATGCATTTAGTTAATATAAGAACAATTGTAATTTGAATGTAGATTTCCTTTTAGGGGTACCAGATATACCGAGGAAATTTTCGAAATGGTAGATGTGTCCGCTTAGGGATATGCTAGGTACTATTTTCACATTAGTGCAGAAACTCAAAACTTTTCCAACAGACTGATTTTAAAGAATTCAAGACAAAGAGCAGTCATATGATGCATTATTTTATGTAGGCATTTTGCAAAATAATGCACAGACATTATGCTGGAAACCGAATGGCCACTCTTTTAGAGTCAATTTAATAGTCTTACGAGTTGATTTCATAATTATCTTTATAATAAAAGTACAGTAGTGTGATACATAACCTAATAAACATTACTGAAAATAGCAATACATACATAAATTTATTTCACAGACCTCCCAGATGAAATTAATTAATTTATTTTGTTTCATATCGTGGAATTCCAAAAATTTGAGCGTGAGCCCAATGATTGTGATAAAAGTCATGATATATATTACAATAAACCAAGAAAAATACAAACTATTATAGATACTATTGAGTTCCCAAATTTTTTATTTGGTTTGTTTAAGTTTATGAAATGACTAAAATGGTGTCTATAATTATAGATACGATTTAGTCAATACATAAAATTAAACAAACCGGAATTCATTCACTGAGTATAAGGAGTGTTACAGAAGTGGTTGCCTCAATTTGACCAGTGCTGATGGGCTATCTCTGTGTGTGACCAAATTGAATGGTGCAGTATTGCAACCCATAGCATGCAGTGTCCTATACCAGTTTTTTTGTTGAAAAAATAGAATTGTTCCCCCCACATCCGCCAAAGTACACAGTTCCTTATCTTTGCCTGTTACATGTCAGCATTCAATTTGCTCATGGAACGAAAGAGCAGGGTAACATTCTAGTTCTTTTAATGACATCTTTGGTTTTTAACCCTAGATGAAAGAGTGTTGTTACAAGTTTGATATGTCTGTATGTGTATCTGTGTGTCTGTCTGTGGCATCGTAGCTCCTAAACAAATAAACTGAGTTGGATTTATTAATTTTTTTTTTTTTTAGTGATTCAAGTAAATCTGTTCGGTCGTTTAAATATCATCAGCTCTTTTCTACTATTTTTTTGTGAAAGTGAGAAATTCTACTCGGCTGATCGATTTGAAAATTAGTTTCCTGTAAGTGTTTTTTTAAATATATATATTTAGGTTTTAACTTGTATACAGCTTTTAACTCTGTAATATTATTTGGTAACTCCATCAGATGGGGTGACTTGAGACACGTGGGGTGATGTGATATGTTTCGAAAAAAAAATTTATCCTCATAAGGTTGAACTGAGGTAGTTAAATTAACTTGTGATAAATTTCAAATCACGAATGTCTAAATGAAAATAAATTTAATATTTACTCACAGTTGACATACATAGAAAATAAAATATTTTATAGAAGTGTCTCAAGTCACACCATCTGACTGTATCAAACAATTTAATTCCTGAGAAGTACACATGATTGTTACATATCTAAAGCCTGCTGCAAAGTAAAGGAAGATTATGCTGATTTCTGGTGGTTTATTTATGAATATCTGAATTTTTATCAAAATAAGATATGTCTGAATCCAATTTTAAATTTTTATATGAAATTCACCTTTCTGATTTAAAACTGGAAAGGCTAACTTTCTAAAACACAACTACTTGGTGGAACTCATTTCAAAAATACCGCCTGGTGTAGACGCTGTAGTTACATCTGCTGCCTGAACACTGTGTAACAACCAAAACTTCACTTCGGGCAAGAAAAATTCGAAGTTGTAGTTTGGGTGTAGACTGCCTAAACAAAGCGATTAGAAGCTGAAATAAATTAAAAATAAGTAATAAATAAAATGTGATAGTTGCGGCAAAGTAGGGTTAGGGTGCGCCGCGGCAGGTGTTGTGACCGCGCACTCCGCGTGGAGCGCTGCAGTCGGCCGAGAGTGGGCGCTGGACAGGAGAAAGTAAACCAAAGCGTGCGAGCGACGCGCCACGGTCGGTCTTGAAGGATGTAGCCAGTGAGCAAGCAGTTAATTATTGTGCTGTAGCGGTGAAGGTTCCGGCTGTGCACCGGTGTGGTTGACCTCTTATAACTTCCGTCAGGTAAGTAACCATCTTTGATTCATAACACGCTGCTGTTCAGCCTTTGTCTTATGATTTGTCAGGCTACGTATCTGACATCCTATATCTACAGTACATACCGATAATCCATTCGGGAATGTTAAATTACCGGTTAACCGACGTCCATTGATTGCTGATGCTCGTGGTAAGAAACAATTACATACACATTTGAAATCTGCACCGCTCTAAGAAACAATAGAGTTTCCAACATGTTAAGCTAAGATTTTTTTGACTGATTTTTTTTTTTTAAATTTATTTAATTACTGAATGAAGGGGCTATAGGGCATTATTAGTTTTCAGTGGAAGAGCTACTCAACTCGTAGCGAAAACCTACGTTTCTATGCACAGAGTGTCTACTAGGTCACTAAAGTCACGAAAGTCCCACAATAGTCACTAATTTGAAGTATAGTTTGGTATAAGTCACGAAAATTATTTTCGGTTGTTTGATTGTTGTTGAATCATTTGTCAAACGTGCATGTTTACACTACTAGTATTTCTTGTGCACTTTGAAAGTAAAATAAATATTCAGTTTGTATATTAGTTTTCATAGTCATCTTCATAAAGACAACTTAAATTTAGGTATATATTGATTACACATTTTAAAACTGGACATGTTTCGCGCTATCAGCAATTGGAGGAAACATAATGAAAATTGTTGGCCGTGTTGCACTTGTTAAAAAAATTATTAAATAATTCTGTTTGAACAGTTTTTCAAGAAAAAGTCACTAAATTTTATTTTTACAATCTGGCAGACACCCTGGAGCACACGGATAATTAAATAAAGGCATTTAGCCTTCACCAACCTTCAAATAAAAAAAGTTTTAACAAAGAAAAATCAGCATTAAGTTAACATGCATAGAGCGCCTAACGAAGTGAAGGATGTTTGAAGAAAAAAATTCCATTTAATATTTGAAAAAACTTCTAATCGTGCGTTACTATCTATTTTGAACATAATCAAAATTACTGGCGTCAATTAAAAAGAAGTGCAGACACGCGCAGCACACTGAATGTATCTATACCACGGTCGTAGAAGAACAGGTCTGGACACTCGCCTGGATATTTGACCCCCTTGTTGTTTGACTGTAGTTCACCAAGTTACCGAGAATATTGTGTTTTATTGGCACTGATGTTACGGCGGTCAAACTAAACTCCGCCCACTTCCTTTCCGCTAAGATAAACAATTTATCAAAACATATTTTTTATCAATTTATGAAATACTTTCTTCGTTCACAAATTTAAGAAAAGGCTCCAGCAATAACAATGGAAAAAAGTTGACGGAGTTTGAATCCGACCGCCCGGAAAACAGCGCCAAAATGTACAACATTCTCGGTAACTTGACGAACTACAGCCAAACAACAAGGGGGTCAAGCAAAATACATTGTTAGATAGGCGAGTGTCCAGACCTGTTCTTCTACGGCCGTGATCTATACGTATCAGCTTCCAAACAAAAAAAAAAAAAACGCATCGACATTGGTCCATTCGTTCAGGAGCTGCGATGCCACAGACGGACACACAGACACGTCAAACTTATAACACCCCTCTTTTTGCGTCGGGGGTTAATAAACGAGAACACTGACCGACTGACATATCAAACTGCAGCCCAAACCACTGAACCTAGATTCGTGCAATTTTTGTGTGGGTTCCCCTCAGGTCGTAGACGAGCACTAAGAAGGGATTTTTCGAAATTCGGCCTCTTAGTGGGTGAAATGTATCTCCGAAGAAACGTCGATTGAACTCGAACCCGACGGCCTATCATCGTGACTTTTACTTTAATAGGACACACATAAAATTGCATTTTAGTCAATTTAAGGATTGTTCAAAATTCAACATTTATGGGGGTGAAAAGACCTTAAAATGTGCTTCCGATTAGCTGTCGATATCTATCGAATCCTTCGCGATATAGAGAGTTGATATTCATTTCAAAATATTGCTTACGTAAATATACAAAAAGCAGTTTTAGGATTTTTTTTTAATTTCGAGCCCAAGCAGTAAAAAGGGGCAAAATGTGTTTTTTTATGAATCATCTATGTAGTTGGAATACAGTTGACTATCGTCGTGAATCTTACTTCAATTGGTCATGTATACAAATGTCTATGACAGGACTCCAAGACGTTTAGAAGTTCTTTAATTACGGGGATGAATATACGTGAAATGTGTTTTCGATTATTCCTCCATATCTATCGAACCAATCGAGATATCGAAGTGCTCTTTGCTTTTGATTGATACTTTTGTAAATATCCCAAATTCCATTAAAATATATTTTCCGAATTCGGCGCCCCAAAGAGGTAGTAAAAAAAGTAAAGAGTTGAATGTGTTTTCGAATCACAATCGATATATATATATATATATATATATATATATATATTATTGATTTTTATTTAGCGACGTGATTTTTATTTAAGATTGATGCTTACTCAAATACCTGAAAAGTAATTTCACGAATTTATGAAATTTCCCACCCAAGGTGAAAAGGGGTGTAACGTGATTAAACATGTTCTCAATTAATCGTCGAAATATCTTGAACCCAATTGTGATTTTTACGTCCAAGAGATACCAGTAAAGTATTCTAAAATATTATTCAAGGGTTTTTCGAAATTCAGTCTATTTTAGGAGGTGAAAAGAACTGGAATGCGTTTTAGATAAATCTTCTATATTATCGAACCCATCGAGATATTCAGTTTATTTTTGCTTCAGGATGATGATTAGGTAAGTGGCCGCATTTTTTTTTAAATTCGAACTTACAGTACTGTACAGGGCTTATATGTGATTTTTAATGAATGATCGATTTTGTTTCGATTGAACGAGCTATCTTCGAGATTTTCATTTCACATGGCTACTTGAACAAATATTTAAGAGGGCGTGGTACATAATTCAACGCTAAAAGCATTAATCTATAACTGTAGGTTTCTTGAAGCCAATTTACGAATATTTAACAATAGCAATTCTAGACAATAATTTTAGCGAACGTTTTAAACAAAATTGTTTCCAGTGTTACGAACTTTTGAGGCACAATCTCTGACGCCGGAACCTCGTGCATTTAACTGCGGCGCAAGAGATCACTCGTAACGAATTAGTAATTCTGGATAAATATTTATTCATAGAGTTAACAAATACCATTATCTAGGATTGTCATCTTAATAATTAAATTATCTTACAAAATAAAAAAAAAGCATTTTTTTGAACTTACGTAAGCATAATTTCAACGCGAACACCAACTTAATATCTCTACTGGCTGGATAGGTACCATCGGCTGATAGAAAACAAATATTATGCCTTTTCGCCCTCTTAAGAGTGCGTGGTAGATAAATAAACGCTGAAAACATCAATTGATTTCTACGCTTTTGTCGAAGCCAATATGGATAAAATACTCAATGACAATCCTAGACAATGGTATTTTTGTGAAAAGTATGGCGTAAAGTCAATCGAATAATTATATGTTTCTGTTTTACAAATCAGGTTAGTATGTTTATAGATAAAGCTGTTTGAAAAATAAATTTTTAGCTATATTTTTCCAAAAACCCTCATCTGCGGGGGAAAATTGTGTTGTGGCTACTTAAGTAAATTTAAATGCCTGCACTCATATAATTTTTTTTCAGGATTTCTGAAACTACTTAAATAGGTTGTGTGTGTGATAATAGCGCACGATATCAGCCACTCAGCTATGTTAATCACACATATTGCAACGTGTACTTAAGTTTTTAGGAAATTTCTGTTTTATAAGGTGGCTGCCTGAGTGGACATATTTTGGGCGTTTGAGTTCAAGAAGTGCGGAGAGGTAAGAGCGACACAATATATCAGGCCTCTGGCACATTGAGGAGTTGGCCGGAATAAATGCTTTAGTAAGCTATGTCCTTTCTTCAATCAAACCATTTTTCTTGTTCGATTATGTCCATAGAAGACACCTACAAATTTTGGTACCGATATCACAATTCTTCACCAAGTTATGAATTTTCGCCTTGACCTGTGCTGGTACCATAATGCTATTAATAATATATGGTTTATTTATGACTGTGTTTATAGAAACTACTATTAATTTGTGTAATGTAAATATATGTTACTTATTGCTATTAGAATAATAATGTGATAGAAACGTGAAATAAAAAAAATTAAAAAAATTTCTCCAAAACATATACGTGTCATTATCTCACAATGCAATTTATCTTACTAAGACCTTTATTACAGCCAACTCCTCATGATGGTTGTTCGTGTTAATTGTTGGTGGTTAGTCTTGGCAACCGCTGAAGGACAGGTTATCAAATGCGTGATGGCACAACTGCCTGTTAGTGGTTGCAGAAATTGGTGTTGGTCAAGAAAGCATTTTATCTCTCACTCTGCAGGTGTTGGTGTTGTAGTAAGGTTCAAAATAATTCACTTTTAAGTACAACCGTCAGGTCAAATTGCAGCACACGGATAAGGGATGTTTAATGCTAACATAAAAACATTATTAAGCCTCATTTTATTTCTAATTTCCTCGAACAAATCATAACACTGGAATTCGGGTCCGAAATGTACTATCAAAGATTTCAAATGTTTCAACCACCTGCATTCTAAAACTATGTGATATACAACCGTACATTGTGCCAGAGGTCTTACGCCTCACTTTGGCTTCTCGGTGCAAGTCACAGAACTGGCGCGCAGTCACCTCGCCAACAACTCACCTTTATGAACCTTTCAGTGGCGACCCTGTCATTTATTACTTAATACCTGAAATAAAGGTGTGTTATATCCGTCTGTACCTTTTTTTTTTTTTTTTTTTTTTTTTTTTAATATTCTGAACAAATATTTTAATGCCTAAAAAACACAAAAATACCAACTTTTTCGTTCATTTCGGCCGCGATGAAACTAACATTTAAGGGTATAAACAAATATAACGTTTTTGAATGATATTCTAAAACTGATATCACTCACGTTTACATGATCTTGTGTCGGCCGAAGCTCTGTACATCGCTTGGCGGTTGGAGAAGGCAGCCACCTTAAGGCCATGATCTTTCATTTATTTCAAACAATTGCAAATAACTCAAATATTTTTTTAACCGAATGTTTTGAAAATAATTTGAGACTGTGTACAGTCATACGATACACAATCTTGCCAGAGCGTTTTTTTTTTTTTTTTTTTAATAATGTACCGTTTGCTAGCAGAAAAATATTTTGCTTCATTTTGGCTTATTTTGACAACAAAATGTGCTATTTCAGGGGCCAAAATCTAAAAATCGGTTTGGTGTATTGCAACAGAAAAATTCAGCTACGAACGATGATATATAAGTGTTAAAACTGCCAGAATGAATTTTTAATATATGCATTAATATGCATTAATTTT
Source organism: Medauroidea extradentata (assembly GCA_003012365.1). Classification (NCBI taxonomy): domain Eukaryota; kingdom Metazoa; phylum Arthropoda; class Insecta; order Phasmatodea; family Phasmatidae; genus Medauroidea; species Medauroidea extradentata. The sequence goes on along the minus strand of PNEQ01087847.1, from coordinate 30,996 downwards.
TTTTTCTTTCGAAACCACTGCTAAACTAAAGAGCGAGGCCCATTACTGAACCCATTACCAATTTGTAACACGTAACTACCGTGACATTGACAGATAGTGAAATAAAAAACATTAATTAAATGCTCTCTTAATCAAGAACTTAATTTGTAATTTATTGAATTCTTGAGTACACACGTTATAAGCATGCCAAGTGTTATTCTGAATAAATGAACAACTGATATAGCTCATAACTAAATTATTGTTCAAATCGTGGCTTCACTCTGTGTAAAGGTTACGGTTGGTGCAGCAGGTTAGGCGCTCGCCTCTCATCTATTATATTCGTGTTCAATTCTCGACGAGTTCAACCGTGATTTTCGCCGCACTATGCTATTGGTCGGCGGGTTTCTCATAAATATCTCCATAGGATTGCATAGAGGGGTGCAAATGGCTGCAACTGTCACTTCTATTGATTGAAGGTGTCCTCCAGGCTTGTTGACTGTACAGGCCATTATATATAGTTTCTCATTGCATCGATTTAAATACATTTTTATGTTCACTAAGATGCTTCGTGGAAATATCATGCTGTACTGGGCTAGCATCAACCAAGCTTGCAGAAATATTCACAATGCAGCCTCTTGGACTAGTTACAATTGAATAAATTCGGTAAACGAACTATAACATTAAGAAATTTCATAAGAAATTTCAACTTGTTAAGTTGTAACTGAGAGAATTTTAGCCATTTCATGTTTTTCACATTTTGTACACACCGGTAATTTGGAATTTACCAAGAGACTGCTCTAATATAGATTTTTTTTTTTGCTTTTGTTGTAAGGGGGGGGGGGGTGTTCTTGCAGCGCCTTTCGCATTAGTTTCCGCCCTCTTGAAACAGTTTTGCCACCCGAAATTATTAACTATGCGCACACTGGCGCCTTCATTCTGACACTGCTCCAATCATCACCGGACACCCGTCACTAGCTGTTAAGCACTGACCAAACTCTCTGTGGATGCAAGGCTTTATTTAAGTTTTCAATGTTTATAATGTAATTCTTGTTTCAAATTATTTCAAATCTTTTTCTTTCGAAAAGTTGATAAAACAGCTAGTTAAAATTGACTGGGACAAGTCAGGAAAATTGTATTACACATTTGTGTGAATCTTATGAGTGAGCACTTCTGAATATTGTATTTTCTGGAACACACGTATACAAATATTTTATTTTGACAGACGTTAAATGTTGATCATGTTAAAGTATATGTGTTTCGATTATTACTTACGGCCCTTTAAAACGATGAAATGTTTATTGAATAGCATGTCGGTTCAAAAAGTTTTATTCAATAAAGATTGAAGGGACCACCTGTAAAGTTATCACACGATTGGTAAACAAATTATGCATAAAATAAATAATGTACGTAGTTTACAATTATCTACTAACTTTGCACGGCACAAAAATATTTGGTTTAGCTATTATAAAATATCTTATTATTTTGTATATATTATTTAAAAGAAATAACTTTCGGTTTAATTTTTAGTATGGTTAAATTAGCATAGAGAACTCAACTAATATGTTATTTGATTTAATACTGTCAGAAAAACCTCTACTCCATTCTAAAATATTTTGACTCAAGAAAACTTCTAACATGTTCGAAATGATAATCTTTGACGAAATTCACGAAATTCAATAAATTGAAAAACAAAATGGCCGCGGTTAGGACGACAGCATGACGTCACACGACATTCGAGATATTGAATTCAATAAATTTGATGGAAAATTGAAGCAATATTTGATCGTGTTAAAGGGCCTTTAACTGCTATTTTTATATTAACACGTGTAAAAATACATATTGAGTGGAAGAAAAGAACAACCCGAGCTACAAAAGTGCTCACTTTATCGAGAGTTACTAGTACTTTCGCAATAAGTAAGATTTGTAATTTTTTTTTTAAGTTATTCACCCTGCTTCCCGAACACTATTGTATTTTATACCTTTGTTTCACCTTGTTATGCACATGCACATTTTAAGTCTTTCAAAGATAATTTTTATATTAAAAGAAATGTCACGTATCTCTTTATGAGAATATAATTTTTAAAGCACTGTGGGAATCATACGTAACCAGGTTTTTTTTTACAATGATAAACTTCTGGGAAAAAAGCAGGAAAATGCAGGAGCGCTTATTGCTCAGTCCGCATGAGTTCTTCCACTACTGAAAGTTGTGCACGTGTGCCGACAATCTTGATGATTGGCTGTAATCGCGCAGCTGCAAGGCTGCATATATACACGCGGCTATGTCAGGGATGTCCACAGTCTGGCGAGGGAATCTAGCGTCTTTTACGAGTATTGCGTCTCAAATGATGGCATAAATTGACGAGGTTATGAGTTTTCAGTCCGGGAGGTGGTTTGAACCTTAGAGGTACCCCTGAGGCGCGGCTAGACGAGGACGAAACTGTAGGGGAAAGGCCATTGTCTATCCGCAGGGGGGAGATAAAGTGACAACACAACACCCAGTACTGAACCCTGGGGAGGTAACTGTGTAACTGTACATTTACCTCCCTTGTCAGGAATCGAACCCCGGTCAGGGGTGGTTATCATTACAATATCCTGGCTCGTTAAAATCGTTACCGAAACTATTAAAATTGTTTTGTCACATAAATATTTACTAAACAATAGCACTTAGGAGTATAAAAATAGATAAAAACCTATTCGCAGACCTACCGAATGTATATACAAAATTTCATTGAAATCGGTTAAGCCTTTCGGAGGAGTATGGAAACAAACACTGTGGCACGAGTATTTTATAGAGGTAAAAGGGTGTATATATATATATATATATATATATATATATATATATATATATATATATATATATATATATATAGTAATGGTATTACAGATGTTTTTGGCTTATGTATTAAATAGATTGTGTTTTTTTGTATTTATGTAATTTTTATGCCTACAGTGTTATTTTGAACTTTAATTGATTTTTAATCATAAATACTGCCTCAAATAATGTTTTAATAACCTAAGTTGTGTATTTACAATATTGAGAATACCCTAATTAACATAATGTATCAGTAATTTCAGTAGTTTATGCATCATCTAGCATTTATTTTACAACTCTTTTTTCTATAGTCAGAGATTAAAAACCTCCTAGGCAACAAAGCCTTGAGCTAGACCTTTTAAAAACTATTGTGTTGTTGCAATGATTCTTCTTCTCTATTTCCCCTTCATACCAGCAATATGTCACGGCAGATAGTTATGCAAGGACTTATCTTTATCTGCCGGCATCATAATTTAGGAAGCTCCAGGGAGAGAGCTTAGAGTAGAAAATCGACCTACAAAAGTTTGGCCATTTCAGAAGAGGCAAAATTGTAGATTAGCTCTTCGAATTAATAGCTTTGCGGTGAGCTTCAAGTCAGCGACTGCGAGACTGTATGATCGACGTATTTATCCTAATTTATTTGACTATATTATATTATGATAATCTATCACTTGGAATTTTATATGTCGGAACTGTATCGTCAAATTTTTTATTTAACATTTGTCAAGAAAGTGGTCCGCCTAAATTACTTATTATATTAATTTGTTGTGTTAAAAACTTTTGGAACAGTGGTATGTTAATTCTGAATATATACTTCCGAGGCCAGATGTATGAGTTTGAGATCTTATGTTTTCTACGACTGTTAAGCCAAGGTTTTCTAAATTATAATGTTTCGAACCCAGAGATTTTCACTTAATTAAAATATCCTGCTTTCACCTACATCACATTACTAATGAAAGAATCGCCCACAGAATATGTCAGTAAGTTATATTTTCTGTGCAGTGTAGGGAATAGCATTAGTAATTTTTATGTGTATTATTAAATTTATCTTTCTCAGTCTTTACGTTGACTTTGTATATATATATATATATATTTAGTTATAAGTATTACTTACCTGTACGACGCAGTTTGTATCAACATACACTAACTACAGTTCTCATATTTATTATTTATTTAATAATATCTATCCATCAGTTGCATAAGGAGAATCTGAGCGATAACTACAGCTGGCGCGTGCAACAGTGGGGCTTTGATAGGGAGTATTTTTATTCCGGATTATAGTTATTCTGTTCTAAATACTACGTTAAAATGGACCACGACTCCAGTGACGAGAGATATTTTTTGGGATCGTCCAAGAGGCTATTAACACACGCCGCACTAGCATGCAATGCCGAGGAATTAGAGCGACCTGTTGAATTCCCGATTTTATCAGAAGTAATGTCTGATGGTGTGGGGAGGGGGGCCGAAAGCGTGAGCGACGCCGACAAGGATTTAGATGTCGTGGCGGCTACTCTCTAAATCTGAATGAGTGAATATTCACTGATTCACGCCAATAAATGGAGCCGTTTCAACAAATTGAATCAATGAGAAACCACTGTGAAATCGGTGACTATTCACTGATTTCGATAAGTACTGCCAACATTCCACAAGTTAGTTAGTGAAGGGCCACACATTTTCCTGTAATTTTTCACTGATTAATTAAGTGAAAACTGTTCTTTGAAAACAACTGGAAAACAGTGAATATTCACTGGTTCATCTGTGAGATGTTGGCACTCTCAAATGAAATCAGTGAATATTCACTAATTAAACTGTGACTACTTTCACTGATTCAAACTGTTGAAACTGCTCCATTCATCAGCGTGAATAAGTGAATATTCATTAATTCAGATTTAGAGTGTAGTGACGCCGAGCCGCTTGACTTAGCTGGCGCAGACGTAAACGTAGGTAGCGCTAACTGTGACGTACACGTAGCAGAGTACGCCAACGTAGGTCAAGTCCCACGCACGTACACCATTACTTAACACTGCGTGCCTTGGAACACGATCACGATACGCCACTGGTGGCCATTTCGAAGGGTTATACATAGGGACCTGCAAGATTCGTGTAATTATTTGGTAACAGCCTAGACTTAGCGGTACTATACATACACAATTAGTATGAGATTACACTGGCCTTAGCCATACGAGATATCAGCTACATGTGTGATCGTTTTACAAGAGATTGGTCAGTCAAAATTGCAACTTTTAACTATTGGTTAGATGCACTTTACCCGGCAGACCACGGCATTGTTTGCCTATGGGGGAAATTGGACGAGTATATAATCATCTGGAGTCTAGCCTCGTGACAAGAAATAACGCAAATTTTGTATGTCTCTAGTTATAATCATACTCTCTCCTATATTGAAAAATGCCACACGGCGAAGGCGAAAATACACTAATAAGAAATTTACAAGTGTTGATGCCAAATAGTTCACCTTATTATTGCTAGTGTTGTTCAAGAATACGAACTATAATTAAGTTAGTAGTTAGTGTTTTTTTTTAGTTTCAGAGTGCTCACTTTTTCTTTTGTTGACGGAACAAAAACCAGCATTCGTTCTGTCGCTATACCATTTAATACAGTTACTGAACTGTGTCAAATTTATGCATTCTGCTGTTGCGTCGTTTTTACGCTGACCGAGCGTTGTTCAACAAGTTACGTGTCGATTGCTTGTACTTAAGAAAACTGTGGTGGTTGAAATGGTTTTGTTGTCTTTGAATCGGTACGTTGTATTAACAGTGAGTATTGAACCTAGAATGCATGCTGTAACTGAACGTTTGTTGAGTATTCAGTTATTATAACTCTCTCTCGGGTGTTTGAGAGACATGTTAAAACGTTTCTGCAAATATATTGGCCTTGATTTATGTGAATTTAGAAGAAACAGTTAAAACGAATTTAGTAAAAATAAAAGTCCAAATGTAGAAGAAATACAAGCAGATCAAGTAAAAATATGCAAGCCAAGGTTTTTTTTACAGCCATTTTCAATTTGTCACTTATTATCGCACAAAGATGCTTGTTAGTTTGAATTGATTCTCCGCTTGAAGGTGACACAAGGTAATTGGGCCTTACGTCTCGTCGACAGTTAGGTCATTATAGACGGTGACACACTACTTAGTATAATTAGAGAAGCTGGGAGAGGAGTCGTCCTTGGCCTAATGAACTATCCCAGCATTCGCCTGAAGCGATTTCGGGAAACCATTCTGGTTGAAGGTACTCCTCTTCGAAATAACCAAACCCACTTCAGTAACAGTGTCATATTAAAATATTATTCCCACCCTTCCCCCCTTTTAACCCTCCTAAACGGGATTTTACCGAAGTTAAATCAAAGGCAGATCACAACAGAAAAGGTCGGGCAGACACAGGTCAAGACCCCGACCGCAAAACTTTCAAATTATCGTTAAACTTCCTGTGAATAGCTATAAAACAGAAATTACATTATATTAGAATCTCTTTAAATTGCTAATTCAGTTACATTTGAAGGGTTTGGTGGATAAAGGGGGCATGTTACATTTGTTAACTTTTGAATAAAAAAGCAATTTTAAGCTTATCCAACTTGATGAATCTTGATGATTTACTTTACATATGATACGAACTATATTGCAAGTATTCTAAAGTTTAAACACATCTTGGAAATTTTTCTTCTAAAATATTTTTTGTCGCGTGTTTCTGGGAAGTTCAGAAATCTGGCATGCCCCCTTCATCCACCAAGGCCTTCATTATTCTAATTTCATTAAATTCTGATGATACAGTAACCCCATTAACACGCATGCTAACCGAAGATCTAGACCTGCTACAGCACAATGGAAAAGTACTCACGTCACCCGTTCCAATTTTTTCACTGCAAAAGCCAAGGTCTTCATCTGTTTACGGGTTGAATATCCAGGCATGACAAGATACAGACTGAACAGTTCACTTACATTATTTTGTTTATTTGAAATACAATAATAGATGCATAGGGCGATGATGATAAAAGCCGCAAAGCCAAATACAGTTATGAACTGCGAACTTTTATGTGTTTATATTTTAAATTGATATTTTTGTATCATAAGATGACAAATCGTTTTGACAGTTGAAGTCAAGAGTTCAAATTAAAATGTTTCTGTTTACGTTCGGCGGAATTATGTACAGTGGACACACATAAGCTTTAATTTTACTATTACGCTGGCATTTTAAGGCCTAGTTGCAAGTAGCGAGCACATTTCTAACTGTGGCAGGGAAGAGAATTTTCAGCGACGAGAAGCGCTTTGCCTACACTGTAAAAAACTTCCTAAACAGTAGTGGATGTTTTTAACCCACACAAAGTATGGGACACTTACGATACTTCAGGCTGTAGATATAGCAAATGTATTATGATGTTAATACAGGATGTTGCAAAATTCCATGTCAATATTCTAGGAAAACAATCCACACGTGTAGAGGAACAAAAAGTGCGTAGGATCACAGAATATGTACGTACACAGAAGCAAAATAGCCAGTAGAACGGCGAACTCAGTCACACACGCCAGCAAAATGGCTTCCGTGACCGGCAACATGGCGGAAACACTTACCGGCAATCAGCGTAAGGCAGCTGCCCTGCTAGCCAGCAGCCAGGCCAATAGGGAACCTGTCGTAACATGTAGGAGCCAAACATACACAGGGCTGGTATCAACAGCCTCCAGCAACCAATAATCGACGAAGTCCGCCCGTATCAAATAAGCCGCCTCGTAATTTCGCGTCTGTAATACTATTTAGTCTGTGGTAGGATCATGTTGCTGTGGGGCATCATTAAATCAGTACATAGCATGTTACTATGCCACACACTACGCCACTAACTCACAGACAGTAGGAACAACTGTGATATAGCAACATGATCCTACCAGCGCGCTATCAACCATACGTCATGTATTGCCAACTGTAGCGCAAAAACAGTGCGTTTTGAACCTATGTTCATGTGACACTTTTTGTTCCTCTACACGTGAGGATTGTTGCCCTAGAATATTGACATGGAATTTTGCAACATCCTGTATGAAGAATGTCCAGTAACAACCGCATCGTTATAAAGCCACACGAATCCGTGACTTAACTGAACACGAAAATGTAAATGGCAAAATATTGATCAGCGACATTTTACTACACTATATGGATGTAGTCCCTTCTTACGCTTCACGTCCAGGTATTATTTTAAGAATGTTACGTCAAGTAAACGTAGAATCGTGTTTGGACTGCAACCTGCATCAACCATAATATGCAGTTCAGAACAGTAATAGTAAGATAAGTAAGGTATACTCCATTTCATATGAGTTTGGATAAATCGGACAGCAACTTATGGGCAATAATTTGTAATATTTTGTTATTTGTGTCACTACACAAGACAAACTTTGCAGTACAAATGCTGAAATGAACATTTCAGGTTCATTTTAGAGTTAAAAATATCTTACATTGTGCAACAAATCACAAAATACTAAACAATTATTGCCCATAAGTTGCTGTCAAATTAATCCATACTTACATGAAATAGAGTATATATGTGGGGTGCAAGAGGGGATTTACTACAGTGTTATGTTGTCACATTGTTAGATACCTGAAAAATTTGCGTTTTCATTAGGGCACAAGCTACAACAGCAACTGTTTGTTTGTGTCACTTTTGCAATTGGCCTTTGACTTATTTGACACCTCCTGGAAGTCTCTGAGCCAATAATAAAAAATGTAACTAATACAGACATATATCATTTTAACAGCAAGCAGCTAACAACCATCTGCCGTCTGCTTCAGTTCTTAAAATTCTTGCAGGCTGGCCTAGAGTAGTCAGTGAACCCGCGAATTTTTCCGGTCTCTACACATCGTGCATGTAAAATGTCATCGTACATTTTTCCACTAACATTTTCGTCTCCAATTTAGCTCAGGATTCGCGTCGTGTACTTATTACGCGGTTATTTCTGGACATTCTGTATAAGTCTTGTAAATTCATTCATCTGACATCTGACTGTTCCTAAAACTAAATAGGAACGATACCATGATGTATGGTAAATACATATCTCACATCTGCTTTCCTAATACTTCTATACACAGAGTGCTAAATTTTGAAATAATTTTATACTATTACACTTTTACAGTGTTGACTCGCCGGCGCCCAAAGTAACAAGTTTAATGATATTGTTTGTGGATATTATCAGTATTATGGTCATTTACGTTTGCTCATGTTCACAGACCGCGTTTCCGTGTATTAACTATGATTCTCCACAAAACCTTCAATTAACTGACATCTTTATTTCTGGCAAAATAAATTTGCATGTTTCACTCCTGCATGCAATTTAAGAACCTGCACATACAGGTGATGAAGTATCTGATACACGTACAATATCTGCTAATTAACACTACAGGTTCGTTTATTAAAAAAAAAAAACATAGTACCTTTAGACTGGTCTGGTAAAAAAAATTCCTTATTAACTTGAGCAATTACCAGCACAATTATGTAAAAAATAATGTAACAAAAAATATCCTGTGTGGTGACCTCAACATAGACTTTAGCAAAGACTGCGATGAAAAACAGCAACTTACAAACATACTCAATATCTACAACTTAGAAAATTAATTTAAGGAATACACACATTATACATCAAACAATGCGCTCACAATAGACTACGTAATTAGCCACTCTAGCATGTAACTGACCGTTACTAATGTAGATACAAGCCTAACAGACCATTGTGCACAACTAACTAACGTCATTTTTGATAACTTCAGTAACATTAAAACAAAAGTCACCTTAAAGGAAGTAAGAATACTACAATAACTTTAAGTACAAGTTAGTCTCTGAGAATTGGGAGGAAATTAATAACACAAATTACTAAAAGTTTTACTATACTTCGAAGAATCTTTTCCACACACTGCAAAACCTAAATCAAACTATAGATGTACAACGAGATCTGAGTGGATTCGTCATGGAATTATTATTTATAGCAGGAAACTTAAAGGACTGTATAAAACAAGTAAACTAACAGCAGATCCAAAATTTACTGAGTACTATAGTAACTATATATATATATATATATATATATATATATATATATATATATATATATATATATATATATATATATATATATATATATATATATATATATATATATATAAACAAATCGTATGGTAGTGAAGGCCGCTAAGAAGTAGTATACGAGTGAGAGATAAAAATGTATAAATAAACCAGAGGAAATATGGAAAATAATTAACAACGCAATAGGAAACAGAACATCAAAATTATCAGAATATAAAAACAAAAATATATGATAAACTAATAACATCTCAAAAGGAAATTGCATACACACTTCATAAACACTACGTGTATATAAGCTCTAAACTAAACCTAGGCAACTCTTCTCCAAATGTGTACTATCAAAGCAATAGATTATTTGCGCCTCAGTATTAACTCATTCTGTATCCAATGACTGAAAAGGAAAGCTATAAAATAATCTGAGGTCTTAAAAAATAAGAAATCACTTGATATACATTGTTGGTTAAATTCCTTAAACAAATCCTGTGGTAAACATGTACTACAACTTTTCAAAATGTTAATAATACAATATTTTGAGCAAGGATACTATCCTGACGGGCTTAAAGTTGCTTAAGTATAACCAATATTCAAAAAGGGAGACAAATATAAGTTAGAACACTATAGGCCTATCAGCTTACTCCCAGATTTCTCAAAAATTTTCGAAAGGATCCTACATAACAGACTTAGACCTACTCAATTCCTAGAAAATGACAACATAATTTTCAAAGAACAAATTAGATAAAAAAATTCTATAATTACTGCAGTATTTCAGCTGATAAAGTCAGTTATAGAGGCACTTGATAAAGGTGAACAAGCCTATGTAATTTTTGTGACCTCTTAAAGGCCTTTGATCTCGACGACCATACCATTCTTTTGCAAAAACTTATTAACCATAGGTGTCAAGGCCACAGGAAGCAAATTGTAGAAAATATAAACAGTGGCAGTACGAAAAGTATAACTTATCAAAATGGGAACTTATGGGGTACCTCAAGGAAGTATATTGGGACCACTTATATTCCTCTTATAAATAAATGACCTGCCAGAAAATATAAAATAGGGAAATTAATACTGTTTGGAGATGACACTAGCATCTTATTAAGAGAAAGTATTGTGAATACACTTAAACATATTTATGAAACTGCATTATCGACATTGGAAACATGGTTTATAAACAAAATACTAATACTTAACGTTGATAAGACACAGTTTATACGGTTTAACAAATTAAATAAACCTGAACAACAAATCATGCAAATGTAAGAAACAACAGCAGTAAAGTTTCTAGGACTAAAGTAGGATAAAAGACAAATCCTGGTCAGAACACATAAAAAACTCGAAGGTAAACTATCGTCCATCTGATACTTGCTGAGAGCCCTGAAATTTATATTGGATCCTAAAACATTAAAAATTACATATTACGCATACTTTCATTATGTGATGACATATGTTATCGAATTCTGGGAAACTGTACAAACAACACTATGATTTTTCAAATAAAAAAAAAAGCAGTACGCATCATCACTGAAGTTGATCGTAGAACTTCCTGTAGACCATACTTTAAAGCTCACCAAATAAATACACTCTGCACTGAATATGCCATTCACGCACTGAAATTGGTAAATAAAAATCTGAATTATTATATAAAAATGAAGACATGCATAATCACAACGCTAGAAACGCACACAAATTAAGGATAATCCAACATGACAGCTTGCTCTTCGGAAAAAGGTATATTCTATTCAGGCATGACAATGTACAACAATCTACCTAAGCAAGTTACATCGGAAATGAATATAAACAGATTTGAAATTATCTTAAAATCACGTAAATAGCCCATACCCATAAACACTAGTATGATTGTGTGTATAAGTTGTGACTGTATTGTTATGCAAAGAGAAAGTAGGTTATGACATGCCATGTATCATGGACTGCAAACTATGTAAGGGTGCATATTATAGTGAATTAAGTAACCTAACTTGTAACTTTAGCAGTGGTCATTGTGTATAGATCTACACAGTACAATAGACATACATTTGTTTAATGAATAGTCAACGCTTCTCATTACCAGTATCCATTTAATCATAATATCCTTCACAACAAAGTTTTATTTTTATGCCAGTCATTATATGTATTGCATATACTGTATAGAATAGAATCATGCAATCATATTCATGTATTTCATAACAATTGTAACCATTTTGACAAGTCCTATATTCAGTGAGATTTAGCTCATCAACTGAGTCTATTGGGTGATAAATAAAATTAAATAAATAATCACTCAAACTAATTTTGTTGGAGATGATATTAAGATTGCAGCAGAAGAGAAAAGAGCTTATATTAGAAAGATATTAGACCTCGTAATTAGAAAAAATAATATAAAAACTGTATTTAGTACTTTTACGTATGCATTTAAAAGACGTGCCTGAATAACTTAACGAAATGTATACGGTATATGAACTTACGTATATACGTAGGGTCTGTACGCTTATCTGCAAAGTTTTTCATCGCAACTCTTACAATAACAATAATAACCATATAATGGAAGGTACAGTATGGTAAAGTTCCGGCAATACGTTACGGAAAACTATTGCTACACGCACGTTATGTTAATTGGGGAATATGAAGGGCACTATTGTCAGTGTTATTGGCTAAAAATTCTACAAACATTGTTTACACGTACACTGTGTTGAAATTCACGGTAAAGAGTTATATGGTCTAGTCGTTCAGAAAGAAAAAAATTTTTTTCTTTTAACTATTTGAAGTGCTAGTTCACGTCAGTCAATTGCCGAACCGTTGCAAGAATCAAATGAAAATCAGAATGGAGAACATGTTACTGGCGTTGCAGGTTAGAGAATCGGAAACGAGTTATTTTAATATTTAAGTTATGGTCTAAATCCCTAATATGACCTACTTGGTGAAAATTGTTACTATTATTTTTTTATTATTTAAAGGGGATAATATATCGGAAAACAGTTTTACATCTTTGTTAGAACAGTGTTTAAACTGAGTTGTCTAATTGTTGCTAGTGAAGAAGAACATTTATGACTTCTACTAGTTATTGAATTAACGAAAACCTTTTTAATGAAACAAATGGCGTAATCCACAGTGTAAGTTGTCTTGTAAAACTAACCAGCATAGGAAATTGTATTATGTACCAGCAAAACTGAGAAACGGGTTTACGATCTCTTCTGTTTTTAAAGATTGAAAAGGTTGTTCTCGTAAAAGCAGTATTCCTTAAGGGAAGATGGCCATAAATAACGTCCATATCTAGTCCTTGTATCCTCGTTCAACGTTAGTCACTCATTGCCGAGGATGCAACCTCGTAACGAATAACTAGGGACAAGAAAATTTCGCGAATTCAATTATTTTCATGCTGTATGCCGTATGCATACTCAAGCCCCGTATATTTGTTCATTGTCTGCTGTTCCACACTGAGTAGATGCTAGGGGACAAGTGGTTGGGGCTTGAGTATGCATAGGAGAGTTGATTCTAACATGCAGGCCTTTGAATCCGCGAAATGTTCCTGTCCTGCGAATAACTAAAGACAGGAAAAATGCGCGGGTTCATTGACCTGTAGGCTAGCCTCCAAGAGTATGTGTGTATTCAAGTAGACAACAGCTGTTCATTAGCTGCTCGCTGACACGGTGGAATTGCCCTCCATTTACTTGCTTCTTTATTATTTGCTCAGTCATGGCCGTCTTTAGTAGAAAGCCGTAGTCTTGAATGTGGTAACGCTGCATCGGAGGCCTACTGCCGGTCGCTCATTGGTAGCCCTAGTCTGTGTAGACTTGTACCCGTCACTAAAGCTGCATCTAGACAAGTTACAGAGACAAGTGCAGTCAAGAAGTGACAAGCAGCAGGCCCCCGATGCAGCGTTGCCACACTCAAGACTCCGGCCTTCTACTAAAGACGGCAATGGCTCAACGCTCTCCAGGAGGAGTCAAATAAAGCAAAAGCCAATTGAAAAAGCGACACTAACGTATAGTTGTTTGACTTCTTGCTTGAGTCAGAAAGAAAACACGAATTTTTCAGGTCTCTACGAATAACACACAGTTTAGATGTCGATGTGTTCAGGAGGCGAGGGCCGTGGATGGCGCAGTGTGTAGAGCACTACGCCAATTCGACGAGGGTTCGATTCCCAGCTGGGCGACAGGTACTTTCTCACATGGAAATCGTCGAGGATGATGTTGTTGGTCGCGAGTTTTCTCGCGGATATCTCTTCCCCTCTTCCCGCCAACCGAAATCCCTCCCTCTAATCCATATTCAAAACGTCCACACTCATCGGCCTTCAAGAGTCTGCTGTTGAGGTGGAACATTCACCGCCATTTTGGGTGTTTTAAATTTTGCTTGGCTTTCGTCTCGTTGACACCGAAGTCATTATAGACTTTACACAAGGACTGGAACATTGAAAGGAATCAGCCATGGCCTTTGTTAAGCAACCTTTCCGTCATTCGCCTGGAGGGATTTAAGGAAACTATGGAAAACCGAAATCAGGATGGCCGGAGCTAGATGGAACCCACGTCTTCCAGATTACGAGTCCAACGTTTTACCGTTGCACCACATCGCTCGGTTTGGATTTATTAATTTTCTGCTACAAATTTTTCACGTTTAACTATAATTGGTAGAGGTCGGAAAATTTAGCTGATTCAATGACCTACATATTACGCATATTCAAGCCCCGTATATTCGTTCATTGTCCGCTGTTCCACTGAGTAGCAGCTGATAGACAAATAGTCGGGGATTGAGTATGCACAGGATGGTGAATTCTAACATACAGGTCACTGAATCCGCTAAATTTTCCGGCCCCTAATTATAGGACGTATAATGTGACTGGCGCTACAGAATTTGATGAAAAGAATTTTGTAACAACTTGTTTCAATGCCTTATGTGCACATCTACAGCTCTGCGGCACGGTCAGTGATTGGCTATTATTAACTCTCATCACAGGCGTAGTGTTGAGGTTAAGTCTTCTACAGATTAGAAGGATCAATGTTAAAAGTTTAGCACAGGGAAAATTGATCGCTAGTATCGCTAATGGGTGCCAACTGACCAATAACAGAGTTTTCCTGAATTTTAAGTTACATAAAGTTGATAATCTAAAACGCGAAATTGGTTTGTTTTCACTTAAAAATTAAGTTAAGTGACTTCTCTGTCATTTCCAAGCCTATATAAAATTAATTTTACTACAGTTTCGTATTTTTCTGGTCTACATGCGATTGCAGCGAAACTAGCGGCAGAAATTTTCACTGTACCGAACTCTCCCATAAGAAAACACATTTTATTTTTAACCTGTAGTAGAATTAACCTTAGTGGTGTCGAAGTAACCTTGTCCTTATTAGCACACTGAAATGAGCTACGACTCTACACAAGGACATGTAGCGAGTAACCTTGAAGAAGAGGCGTAGATGTGCACATAGGGAAATGAAAGAAGTTGGTACAACATTCTTTTCAACAAAAATCAGTAACTGTTAATATCACTTACAGTAAAGATTTTACGTTACATTACTGAAGTTCTTTCATTCGTTTAGATGCGGAACGAAAATTTGAAATTCAACTTTTGCAGTCCCATTTACCGAATTAATGATATTGTCACGTACTTTAACTGTCCAACATTTCACGTTTCACGCCTTATAATGGCCAAATGTACAAACATAAACCGAAAACGTAACATTTTTTATTATAAAAATTGTATTACTCCAGAATGGTGCCGGATGTTACACCTTTAGGTTTAATTTGTGGTATTTTGGTAATTTTTATTTTTTGATATACTCGTGTAAAATATACAATTATTAATCGCAAGTATGGTCACGTTTCAAGGGAAGTAGCAATATATCCATCCGTAGGACCACGAACTTTTCCCGAAACGAATTTTGCCCAGTTTGTTTCAGTGCCTTACGTTCACGTGTGAAATTGTGATTCACAGTCAGTGATTGGATGTTTTAAACATCACGTGTCTTGGGGTTCTACCAGCAAATCTCATACGTGTGGTGTTGCATGGACCTTACTGTGATAGGCACAGTCGAATGAGAGACGTCGCTTCACAAGGACTCACTGGCAATAATCATGAATCATGGCTGCAGATGTGCATAAAAGGCATTTGTAGAATGGAGATTTCCACACGACGCGCAAGATCACGCATTAAGAGAGTAAATAAACGTCAAAACATGATTTTAAATCTACAATTTTTTAAAAGTGGTTGTGGCAAAACTACAAATCAACAACGCTAGATAATGATATCAACCAACTTTATGATCAAATATTTACCCAGAATGATGCATTTGTTAAGACTAGTCTGTTCCGCCGCAATTAAACACACGGCAGTGATTGTTCTTCAGAAATACGTTACTCGAGAAAAAAGTTTTGCGCAGAAAGTTGGTAAAAACTATTGTCTAAGTTTGCTGATTTTTTTTTTTTTTTTAATTTTTCCAAATTTGAAATTTTTTAAAACCTGAAAGTGAGCAGATATCGCAAAACCCTTTCATAGAAATGTTGGAATTTTTTTGTACTTCGCAGCCTATTTTTTTCAAAATATAAGTTTACATAATTTCGGTTATTTATCAACTTAATTAAATTATTTTAAAGTCAATAATTAGCCAAAATTACAAAAACGTATGTTTTTAAAAAAAAATTGGGTTAAATAGTACAAAAATTTTTTTCTGTCATTTCTATGCAATGGTTTTGCGATACCTGCTTCCTTTCAGGATTTTAAAAGTAAAACTTACTTAAATAGAATGAATAGGGACCCGTGGCCGTAATAGCTGCCCAACATATTTCACTTCACTGCTCTGGTGGCAAAAGCAGAGTTCCCTCTTGCAACCTGTTGACAGCCCGACTGTCCTGCAACCAGTGTACGTCACAGAATGACGACCATCGTTGCGACACGAGGTACATGAGGTGACTGGACGACCTCGCTGCTGAGGAACTAGGACGCGTGGCTCCTTCGCTAGTAACGGCCCACTCGTCTCACGAGTCTCGTGTGGCAAAGCCTGTGAGTGGCGTACGTTACTTCAAGGTACCGGGACAATTTTCCTGTACTTAGTCTGCCGTGGGAAATTTTAACCAGTGCCACTGAAAAGCCTGCTTATCTTCAAATGTAAGGTAACGTAATGGACGACTTGAAGTACACGCCCCCTGACGTCACACCGCAGTGGAAATACTGTGGGAAACAAAGCGTGTTTACGAACATGCTGATTTGTTAGTTGGTATTTGCAGAAAGCAAAAATGTTGCGCATTCATAGATTTGCAAGCAAGGGTAAAAAATATTATTTTCAATTTCTTGGTTAAGATACGCAAATACATAAGATTAATGTTTACTTGAAAAAAACGGCAAATCCCAAACAAAAAATAAATTTTCTTGACGTACATCTCATCCGGGACATGTGAAGCCAAACAGCTAAATGAAGGTTATGTTCGGCTGCGGTATCCATGGAGATAGGAATTGTATCCCACACCTGACTGAAGCTCTGCCTCTTTTCAAGTCGTCCATTGGACTTTACGTCTCGTCGACATCGAGGTCGTTAGAGATGGTGACATACAACTTGATACATTGACAGGAGTTGGGAGAGGAGTCGGCCATGGCCTTTGTTAAGGAACCATCCCAGAATTCGCCTGTAGCGATTTAGGGAAACCATGGGAAACCGAAATCAGGAGGTCCGGAGCCGGGGATAGAACCCTGATCCTCCTGAATGTGAGTCCAACTAGTTACCGCTGCACCACCTCGCTGGGTGTCTTCAGATGTAACTAGGTATAGGTCGTAAAATGTAAAGTGAGAACTACAATTTAACCTTTGAAAAATATCACTAATCGTTCGTTAGCGCATCTTAATTTAACATTGACAATAGTTGCCTTTCTACTTGTACGGTTGGCAACGAATTAAGATGTAGTTCCGTGTATTTTCATATTAAATGCAAAGCTACTGAAATAAAATCAATTGAAATCGAAATATTTGTATTTTACGTAATTAACATTTTTTTTTCGAACTACAAGGGTTCCAACCAACTGCATACTTTTATCTTACACGCACAAACATCACGTAACGTGTCCAGAGAGGTTAGGAATTTTCCGCCGTTAGCCGTTACGTGCAAAAAGATACGAATTTACTGAATGTAGGAATTTAACAGAGCTCTTATTAGTGCTTACTTTATTCAGAATCTCTTATACATTCCGTATTCAAGGTTAAAACCAAGGAACAGAACACAGGACAGTTTGCAATTAAAACCTGCAAATAATTTAGGGACTTTTTTTTTGTTAATTTTAAGGAGAGTTAATATTTTTGTATTTAATTTATAGGAAGTTGTGAAACTGCCACAATAAAATAACTTGTGTTTAAAAAATAAACTTGGGGAATTTGTATTGCAGTACGTAGCGGTTAGAATTTTAAAATAATAACGCTTATTTTTTATTTTTTTTTTTTGTAAAACAGTATCACATAGAATTTTTAAATGTAGAGTGGTTGTTTCTTTGAACCGAGAAAGTTTGTTATTATGTTATTAAGTTTGATTTATATCGTGCCTGTATTGTTATGTTCGAAATTCACCGGGTTATTTTGTTACGTTCACGTATTCGTCAGTACTTATTTAAATCCCGCTTGGCAACGTACGTGCTTGAGGGAAGAATTTTAACTGCTTCTGTAATGTTATATTCGTCAAGGTGAAAAAAGTCAAAAATGGACTGTTTCACAATTGTTTTCGACGGGAAAATTCCATTGCAGGATATTTAAAGCACCGGACAGACGCACGCAGCGTTACTTTATCTCCACTTTTTAATCATAAAAAGACGTGTCGCCTCTGGAAGTCTCGCGAGGTGAGCCAGTGCCAGGAAGACTGCACACTAGTCCAGTGCTTTGCGCATAGAAGCTATAATGTATCTGATACGCGAGCATGGATGGCCTCAGTTTCCAACGTCTTTTTTTATTTTTAAATCTATTTTTTGTTATTTTAGACATAAATTGTGATTAAATCTTCCTCTAAGGAAATTTTTGTATATCTTATAGTTTTTGCATTATGAGTCGTAAACGTCAAAATTTTGCACTATACGGTTTTATGCACGCCACTAAAACTAACTAACATACCAAACCCAAAAAAACTCATTATGTACGAAAATGTTGTAAGCTATGATTTGACATATATAAAACAAAAAAATTAAATATTTTAGTACTTGATTAAATGCTGAATTTTGAAATGAAAATTTAAAAACTTCAACATTTTTTTAAAATGCAAAACTATATACATATTGTTTTTATATGTTTAAAATCACAGCCTACAACATTGTTATACACTGTGAATTTTTTCGGATTGGTATATCAGTTGGTTTTAGTGGCGTGCATAAAACTGTAAAGTGCAAATTTTGACGTTTACGACTCATTATGCAAAAACTATAAGAGATAAAAAAAAGTTTCCTGAGAGGAAGGTTTAGTTGCAATTTATGTTTAAAATAAAAAATATCTGGTACAAATATAAAAATAATAAAAGACGTTGAAAACTGAGGTGGCCGCCCCCTTAAGGTGGCTGCCTGTGTGACTTATTTTGCGCATTTGAGGCCGTAGATGTGCGGAAACTGCAGGGACGACACGGCGCGCGCGTCACGCTTCCTCCTAGCCTCTAGGCACAAGTCACTGCATTGACTTGCAGTCTTCATTCATACAACTCGCATTTTATGACATAATCTTAAGAATAAATTTGTATCACTCACGCCTATGTCTTTTAAAATATTATACGTCTATATTTTCATATCTACAGCCATTTTCGACTGCTTAGTAACAATAAACTAACGGAGAACTTGAAATGGGTGTAATACGAAGAAAATTTAACTCAACCAGTTATGAAATTAAATTTTGAATTTTTTACTTTTTTATAGATTTTTTAAAATACAAAAACAATTTGCTATGGATTTTAAAACATATCAAGCGGTGGCCAGTGACATGTTATTTCAGTGTGAGAGTTTTTTATTTATTTATGTTCATTGGTTTTTGCGACTTAGCCTATAAGAACTAAAAATGTGCAGATTTTGACTTTGGAATGCCATTATGAGAAATCTTGTTGAACTAAATTTTTTTTTCGTAAGAGCAAAATGTAAACGTCTACAAAACTAACACAATTTCATACAAATATAAAATTATGATTTTCCCTACTTCAATATCCTTAACGCACCGGTGCCTGTTGGCCATGAACACGCAGGCTCCTGGCAGCCGTGCTCAGTCATTTTCAATGATTCTGCTTTCAGACAAAAACCATTTTCTGCAGTGAGAAGGGAATATTATTGCTACAGGAATACAACTGTAAGGAAAATTTGTGAGATATCATATTTTAATTGTTTTTTTTTTTATAATGAAAGTACTTATTTGTTCGTAGTTTTCGCCCTGAAATGTCCTATAGCAATGTGAGCCTCACCGATATGAACTTACTGCTTTTACGATAATTATTTTTATATATAAAAGAGAGCAGATATTGAAAATCTGTTGTACACCTGTGTTAAAAACAGTGTATATTAATTGAACTATTTTTTTTTTTCAAGACAAAATACACGACGGTTTCAGGCAATTACGTAATTAAGGAAAGTCCCGTTAATGAACTAGTTAGCCAAATCTATATAATTTTTTGTGTAGAAAAAATTAGACTAGATAGTAAAAACAATGTTTAACAAAACTATGAGACAGTTTTTCCATATCTGCTCTCGTTAAGGAATAAAAAAATAACTATCATGAAAACCGTAGAAATGATGGATCATGGCCTTAACCACACCGAATACAATTTAACAGGGTTCCAGTTAGGCAGTTTCCCTTACAATGTTACAGTTTTGTAGTCTATGTGGACGCAGTTACAGTTATATGGTCCTGTCTACACGCTCAGTAAGCCATAACTGATGTTAACCACGCTAAAAGCTTTCGTGCTAGACCTTGGCCACAATTACCATTAACCTAGCATTTCCAAACACAAAGCTAAATGCAAGGCTACGATTAGCATTAAATTAAAATAGTTACAACTTTATAGATATGCTTTCTCAAAACTGCTACAAACTTTTAGTGCTCATTTTTTTAATCCATTGTATTTTAAAATAAAAATTATTTTATTTCGATAGTTTTTTTTTTTTAAAGAATACTCATATTTTTTGTGGGATAATTACATTTTTGAAGTGTCAAAAAATGTCAACACAAATAGTTTTTCATCTTCTTTCACAGCGGTAGTCACTTTATATTAAAATTAAAGTTTCGGCGTAACTGTGTGTGCAGAAATTTTCAAAACATAAGAGTTCATAATAAATTACAGTTTTTTTTTTCAGCTAAATTTAAGTCAATGCACGCACTTCCTTGTTTCGAAAATAAGTTTTCAATTGACACTGTAGTTCAAGCTTCGGGGCTTCTGGTTGCTTGAAGATCCTCGCACATGATAACAACAAGGCAAAGTTAAACCAAGTTGAATTCTTCCTCTTACCACAGTTGTGTTTATGTTGTTTTTATTACTAGGCTACGTGTGGCTGTAGCGACTTCAAGAGGGAATTAAATATAATATTATATTTTGTACACGTCGCTTAGTACCTGTCGAACTTACATATGCATATAGGCTACTTATTGGACACCAATGACGTTTCGTTCATCTTGGCGTGGCCGTCGTTACTATAGAATCTTTTAGGCTGTTTTTTTTTTTTTTCAGTATCGTAAAAATTGTGAAGAAATAAGAGTTTCCATTAAAAAAAAACACTAGAAAACACAATTGTTGTTATTATATATATTTGTAATGTTGTGAAAATTGTTAGGAAATTTGCGTTTTCATTTTCTAAAAAAATACCTTAAAGTACACTTATTGTTGTTGTTATTATAATATTTCCCCCCTGTTTTACTTCCTGTAGCAGTATTTTCCTTGTTTTAGTGCAGAAAATTGTTTTCGTCCGAAAGCGGTGTTGTGAAAGTTGATTGAGATGAACTGAATATAATTTAACAATGTAGACCCCAATCTTTGCTCTTGCCAGGTCTTCACGGTAGGCAGTACCCTTAAGCAATACGAATGTTTAGTCATTCTTTAGATAAACAGGGTCAGATACGTTATGCAGGAGAGGGTAGCAGTTTAATACTTGCCACTGACAATTTGGTGGTTGGCATAATAGGAAATTAACGAATATATACCTTAATTGCAGGCAATCGAGATTTCTTCAGAAATTTTATGCTAGTAGGAAATATCTTGAGTAGGTAGAGTGCAACTATCTTCACTATTTTACGTGGCCGGTGAATGGAATACCTGCTTAGTGTTTTATGTCTTCAGATATGTCATAACCTTGTATCAATTAAGGGTTAGTTTCGCGTAGCGCATGAACTATGTTGTAGTGTGTTAGGAATTACTGTTTTCCTTCGAGAATGTTAAACGAGTCTCTAACTCATCATCTTCGAAAAGATCACGCACTTTAGTAACCTATGCCCACTGTACTTTTAAAAATATATTACGCTTATTTCAAACTTAATTAATATTTTTATTAAGTTGTGACTGAGGAATTGAGTACAAAATTGATAAGATGTAGTAGCTGATTTCGGTATTTTTAAAATTATTTATTAATCTATCGGTTGCTAGGGAGGTAGCGCCAGTACGCCTAGTGCGTGATGTAAAAAAAAAAAAAAAAAAAAAAATTCAGGTGATTTTCTTAAAAAATCAAGTGCTGTATAGTTAGTTGTTCCCAGAAATCCCTTTGATAAGCATTATATCCACTTAATTGTGTGGTTGGCGACTTTTAATTCGTTCCAGTCAGTCAGTGAATACGTGCAGTACTATTGTAAAACATCACGAGGAGTGAAGTGATCACACAACATAAGCAGCTAAACTTTGACATTTTTACCATGTAGACTGTGTATTGCCACATCGAACTGCAGTCACTTTACCGACATTTTCAGAGGTTGGTAATGCGTGCAAGGTGTGCCATAGTACAACTCGTCTCTGTGACTTTCAGTTCTCTCACTTGCCATGCTGCGTTATTTAATTTCTGGTTTAAGCTTTTCAAAATAACATTTCGCTAAGTGAGACCAGCTGTTTTACCTTATCATGTAGTGCAGACATAACCGAGGAAGGCAAAACAGTCGCTTCGCATTCGGGATGACGCAGGCTCGAATTAATTACAGACTTTGGCAGACTCTCTTCCCCTTTCACTCGTATAAGTCTATCAAGGTCGTTAAAAAAATTCCATCACTGATTTTTTTTTTTTTATCTCGGCAAAGTCCACATTGCTGTAGAATATTTCAGGGTGTTTTTTTTGTTTTGTTTTAATGTTCTGAAAAATATAAACAAATAAGTATCTTCGCTATCAACGACACACAAATTTATTCCTGTAGTAAACGGTTTTTGGTCTGAAAGTAATATAAGTAATAAAAATGATTATGTTTCCATACAGCTCTACGGTACCACTTCGGAACTGAGCGTATGATTTGTGAAGAAGGAGGCCAAATAGACAAGGCCTCCAGCTTACGGCTTGAACTGAAGACTGTATTTGCTTCTCACGGAAAAATAAACACTTTCGATATTTCGTGTCCATCCGTAACTTGGATATAAAAATAGCAGCGTAAGTAATAATATTTGTGTGTATATTGCACCACAACCAATAGTTTCCGTCTATATATACGGCCAACTCCTGATTATCCGCTCTAACGGAGGGGGCCGATGCCTCGGATGATCCAAAATTGCGGATAATCCGCTATTACCCTTTCTTAGATCTCAGTAGAAACAAAAAATATCCAATTAATTCCTACAATAAAGGGCAGCAATTTAATACAGTAGACTCTCGATTATTTGAATTAATGTTTAGGGTGTATGCGCTAATAATCTAAATTCAAATGTAATAAAATAATTACGGATGTCTTATTTATCCAAGATAAAAATCTCGTTAGTCCATTCATGCAAGACTTGCGGGCCAATCTCGTTAATCCATTTATACGCGATGCTAATTATTTCACCTGCTGGAAAAGCCTTAAACCTTCTTCAAGACCGTATAATATGGTTGCGTGCATAACACATTGGCTGGTTAACAATATGCGAGTAATCACAGCGTAGATTTATAAATAACAAAAATTATTTTTAAAAAAAAATGTAATTTTTTCCACTATTAAAGTAAAATATTTTGCGCGGATAATCCGCAAATCGGATAATCCACACACGGATTATCGGGAGTCTACTACATTTATTGTGGGTGCAATATACATATACATAATTCTGGTTATAGACGAGCTTATCTTAAACAGTGCCTAGATGAGATTGTTTTAAACATAAAACACATTTTACCGTGAAAAATAATGTCTTCAATTGAACACTGCGTGTAGAACAGTCTTGTTACGCAAGAGCCCGCAGGATCTGTGGTAACACTTGGGCTGGAAGCTGTGGTTACGGTTACAGCATTGTGATGTCCTTGAGGTCGACACAGCACACATAAGTTGTTTTGCTCGTCAGTAGTACGTTATTCACACCCAAGGAATCGTGAAAGGATCTTCAAAGAAGCATTTGCGTGTATTGTTTTTCTCCCCCCAGAATCTGTTCATTGAACTTCGAGAGAATTTTACAGGTAATGTACAAAATATATATTTTCAAGTTTTGGATTTTTCATATTAAGGTCAATTTTATTAACAACTAGCTGACCCGACAGACGTTGTCCTGTCTTAACGATGACTATTGAAATCGAATATTGTTATAATTAATGTCGATAAATAAATCTCAAGGGCAGTCGCTAAGTGTTTGTGGCATCAATCTTGAAAATCCATGTTTTTCACATGGCCAGTTATATGTCGCCTGTTCCCGTGTCACATGGCTGTGAGACTCAAATATGTTACGCTATCTTGTATTATTTAGGTTTTGATAATTTCGGCAACCATTGTTTAGCAGGACCATGGCCGTAGAAGAACAGGTCTTGGACACTCGCCTGGAAACTTGACTCCCAAGTTACCGAGAATGCTATACATTTTTGGTGCTGTAATCCGGGCTGTCGGGCCCCAACTCCGCCTACTTCTCTCCCACTAAGATAAACAATTAATCAAAACGTATTTTTTATCAATTTATGAAATGCTTCCTTCGCTCACAATTTTAAACCATGGCTCCAGCAATCTTTATTTACGTTATAATGTTAACAATGGAAAAAAGTGGGTGGAGTTTGAGTCCGACCGCCCGGATTACAGCGCCAAAGACACAACAATGGCTCTGAACTAACCGTGATGTACACTAAGAAATTCAGTTTTCTTTCTTTATTTTTTATCAATAAAATAACTCCGATCGAAGCAATTGTTTTAAAAGATATTCAGATTTTTTACATCCTCTTTGTCAAATTTCATAATGTCACATTATTGTCCAAAGCGCTAAGGTTAAATTAGAAATGATATTCTTAAATAAGTATTCTTAAATTTTCTAATTTTCCGCACAATTTTTAAAATTTTTTTTTCATAAGAAGTTTCTCCTGACAATAACAAACACAACAACAAAAAAAAAAAAAAATAGTGAAATCGGTCCAGCCGTTCACGCGTGATGGCGTGACCAAGGGAAATAGGGATTAATTTATATATATATATATATATATATATATATATATATATATATATATATATATATATATATATATATATATATATAGATGTAAAAAAAATTAACGTGTTCACAAAAAGTCGGGATAATTCGATTATTCCTAAAATTATTTGCACAATTCCTGACAGAAAAAAAAACAACTGTAGTGTTATATTACTGTTAGCTACAATTTTCTGTAATGACGTGATGATCTCACCTCTTTGAATTTGTGTATCGGTAGTTCCTTTTTGACAAAACTACTTAAGGGCATGGACCCGAGTTTCTTTGCTAACGACACTTATTTTTTAAAACATAAATGGGAGCCGATATCGTAAAATCGCTTCGTAACTTTGTTATGGCTGATTTAAACTGCATTCTCTAATTTTGTCGAGTCAGAAGACTGCAAAAGAGTTGCCAATTAGTTAATGAACGAAATTTCCTTTTAATTGATAAATTAGCTCTACTCATCATACAGTTTGTCTCGAAAAATTACATTGCATAGTAAAACCAATTTGCAAAAAAGTTACGAAGCAAATGTACGATATCAACTCTCGTATGCATTTTAAAAAATAATTCTCTCGAAAGCCGAGAAACTCGGGCCCAAGCCCTTAAGGGCACCGTATACCTTGAGCGGTTTTCAGAGCTATAAGGGTGACTTAAAACACGTATCAAATGCCACATCGTCACAACGGTCTAAGAGCAACGTGCAAGATTCCCGCAAATCCATTTTTTCTTTGGGACGGTGACCACGTAATTTTATTAGTGGAAAGTTAGCAGTAAAGTTCAGTGCACCATTCTGAGATTCGTATACATCCGGTTAGTACATTTTGAAGCATGGGTGGCCTGAAAATGCTGCTTTAGCTATGTTGGAGGCCTTCGCGACAGTGTTTTTAATAAGCATGGTGTCTTAACATTGACTTCCCGTCCTAGTCCGAGTGTGTTTTCTTTTCGTACATTGGCACAGTGGGCATACGTGGAGTCGTTTCGCAAAAAATAATCGTGTTTCTCCGCACTTTACAACGCGTTTGAATCGCACGGTAATCGGCGATCTTAACGTATGATACATCTACTAAATAAAACACTTCAAACTATGTCGCTGCAAGTCTAAAAATTCAGCACGCTTGTTAGAAAAATGACTTTTGTGCCTCCATAAAATGTTTAAAAAATGACATTTTTAAAACTACCGAAACTGGCAAAATACAAACCTGATTACTAAGGAAAACAAAATAGAAACGTGCGGTGGGCTTTAAGCGATAGTTCTTACAACTAAAATTACTGATCACTAAGAAAAGGAAAATTTCACGAGTTCTATGGCCTGCATGTTGAAATTCACTGTCCTATGCATACTAAAGCCTAGTTTATTCGTGTATTGTTTGCATTTCACAGTGAGTAACAGCTAATGCACAAACTGTCAGGGCTTGACTGCACAAAGGACAGTGAATTCTGACATGCAGGTCTTAGAACTAGAGAATTTTTAATTTTCTACGCTTTAGTCCCATAGGATAAAATAATAAAAATTTAGTGCCCCACACACACTAACAAATCCCATCTATGGAGTCATCTTATGGGAGTCTACAATCCTTTATATTTTAGATGGACCACGGGCGTCGTTTATTAAATTTATTCTTTTTACGTCAGTAAGGTTAATTCTATTCTTCTATAGGTTTGAAAGAAAGCATGTTTTCTTATGGGAGAGTTTGGCACAGGGAAAAATTCTGCCTCTAGTTTCGCTGTTGTCGGTGATGGGTTCAATTAAATACGAAACCGTAGTAAAATTAAATTTAACTAGGCTGGGCAAAGTGAGAAGTAATTTAATTATATTTTAAAGTAAAAAAACAAACCAATTTTGGGTTTAAAATTATCATCCTCACGTCCAAACAAATAAATCCAGTCATGCACTCCCATTGCACAGTTCTTTCAAAGATCATATCCTCATGTAACTTTAAATTCACGAAAGCTCTGTGATTGGTCAGTTTACACATCTTACCGATAATAGTAGAGCAGCATAAATGTTCCCTTGCCAAACTTTGAACATAGATCTTTCTAACCAGTAGTAGAATTAACCTTGGTCGGGAATCTCTTGGCACAGATCGGCAACATGTTTCAGGAAGAAAAACAATTGGCATTGAAAGTACATGTTACAGGCCACTGCTTGACACGTTTTCAAATCCATTACGAAATATTTTTGTAGTTTGAAAACATTTCAGAATTGTTTTGCTTCTTATTTATTTGTTGAACTACAAAAAATTTTTGTAAAGGATTTTACAACATGTCAAGCAATAGCTCGTTTACATATATTTTCAATGTGAATTTTTTTCATTTCAGTATGTTCGGTTTTTGCGGTTTATAAGAACGAAAAACATAACAAATTACGAATTTGAAATGCCATTATGTGACAACTAGCTGAGCTAATTTTTTTTCGTTAGAAGAGAATGTACTGCTTAGTAATGTCTACAAAACTAACACTATTTCATACAAATATATAATTACTATTTTTCCTCACTTGGATGTCCTTAAAAGCAAGTGGTGCTGTGAGGTAGTCGTAAAGATCTAATGCTGCTACCGTTGAGGGAATTTTCTCAGCGTTTTAACTTAAGGTGGTAGTTTCCTTAAAATATTCGGTTTTGTTGAAGTTGTTCGTAACATAAGTTTCATATTAATTATTTATAATCAAAGCCGCGTAAAGCATTATACAATTTCTTAACAGACATTTAACTGTCAAATTTGTTTATTATCATTAATTTTGTGATCTGTAAGATCATAATTAGTGGTTAACTAATTATTTATTGATTTAAGTCTCATGTCAGAAATTGTGGTTAACAGTAAGTACATCTTAACATAAAAAAATGTAATAAGTGCTTATGTATGTCATGATTGACTCTGCATGACATAATTTAATCACAGAGATTAGTTACGAGATGAGCATAAACCCAACATATATATATGAAACTGCCTGTGTCCTGAAACACGCCCACTTAATAATTTTAGATTTTTATAATGTTTCATAAAACGTTTAGTAACTGCGAATCGAAGGAAGAATTGAGGCAATTAACACAGAAGTTGCTCGAGCAATGGTTGGGCGCTGGTGGTTCGGTTGGTTGTAAATCCTTGTGAACGGCTGAATCGTATTTCCCAGAGGCAAGACTGCGTGCCGCAGGAAGAAAGGAAAGTAGCAGTGTGATGAAACATGTACTAGATGGCCTTGGTTGTTACGACCAAACTGTTGCCACAGTACAGCCGAGTTCACGACATGCAGAAGGATAAGAAATAGGACATACCTCTTCTCATGCAGAATATACTAATTTTCGTATCGTTTATGAATTGTCATAGGTGTTACTGAAAGTAACTCTTCATAGGAAGAATAAAATGTTCGGTGTTGTATGTATTATTGTATATAACTACCTGTCACGGCATGTGTTGCGGTGTCTATTAATTTTTTTTGGTATTCCGTTCTGCTCCTCTACCACCATTTTGAACCCTCTCCCACATTTTTTTTTCTGGCATAAAACTTAGCGGGCGCACACGTAACAACTCACTAAAATTTTTGTCTCAATTGGATGACTGGCATAGGAACGATTAGAAGACGAACGATGATACAAACGTTCATTTTTATAAACGGCGATCGGTTGAACGGTATAGATGTACCTCATCTGGTGGCGAGTTGATGAGTTAGAGTACAATTGATAGCATAAAACCTTATTCATGAAAAAATACATATATTAACTAAATTTCATGGTGATCGGGTAAACGGTGTCGGAGTTGATCGATCTCATATTTGCATAGTTTACCAACAGCTGTGTACATATATACGAAATGTTTTGTATTGGTTTATTTAATAGGCGAGGTACTGTTAATAGCTCAAATTGTATTATGAGTTATCCATTCTTATTCAGATATAGCGTGCATAACGTAGATCTTGGTTGTCACGCACTGGCCAGACGAGATTTTTTTACGGCTATGTTGTGGCATTATAGGTAAACAACCATGGATTTGAAGTGGATTGTTAACTGTATTGCACTAATCGACATGGTATATCACTTTGCTCCTGTTGCTCGGGTTGTTTGCACGAGTGTATCAAGTGGCATTAATTTACACGTGACTGCAGCTACTGCTAACTCTTCTGTCAACAATAGATGTAAGCTACATGTGCATGCACATGCATCGTGCATATGAACTGTTTATTCGTGCAGTGCTAAGCGAACGTGTACACTACACGTAAATAACAGAAGTGTAGGCACAAATGTCACTAACTGTAGATAGTGTGAATAAGTGGCCGAAAACAGCGGCCACAAACATTGTAATACAACTTGTATAAAGTATTACATAATTTGCGGCCTTGGTTCGAGGGTGCGGGTGTAAAAGCTCATCTGCATGTACTATACGTACGGTTTACATTTAGTGCACCCACCACTATCTCTGAGACCTTTATGATTCCTCACGGCTCTCGCAAGGAATCATTCAATCATATTAGCACGTAGGTTTATTTACAAATATGTACTTTGTATTTTTTTACTAGAACAATCTTCGTAGTTTCTAAATGTCTTCCTGTAGATTATAGTTTTGCATAGATCAGAAGAAGTAATTTTTATGCTTTTTTTAAGTGATTATAATAAAAATGTAGTTTTGTTAGCGCCGCATTTCACAGTAATTCTTCAGTATTTAATTTGGAAATAAAACCCAGAAAGTACTACTCGATGGGAGTTATGTGTAAGGCAAGGCAAGACAAGTGGGCTTTAAGTCTCGACAGCGAGGCCATTGAGACGGTTACAAATTTACTTTCGTTGACGCAACCAAGTTCCTTCGGGATGGAGAACTTGTGAAATTAGTTAAAATAATTCAACTTACTTTCTTAATTTATTCTCAACCGTATTGTAATGATCTACGATTATCTTGAAACACATATATAGAGGCAATTTACAACTCTGCGAATCAATGTTTATGAATATTATTTATAATTAATCTTCATGGCATTTAAAATTCTCTCTAAACAGTCATCTGATTACACAGTTCTCTTCCCAGAAATGTGACAGTATTTACCACAATAGTTCCAACTTGTTCGTTCAACTCACACCCACAAACGCGTTGTCCAACCTCACTCCAACAGTCCCGCCGCCTCACAGTGGGAGATTTGGCCGAAAACGCGGCCAAAATTCAATTCGCGAACTTAAAATACCGGCCAAACGGGTGTTACAGTAGTAATGTTAGATAATCCCTCGAGCAGAAATAAGATATCGCAATGGGAAATTCCAAAATCATTAGCTCCCACGTCAGTTGAAAAGTGAGTGTCGTGTGTGATGGTTGGACCTCGCTATGTTCAAGCTAAATACCTCGTTGCACTAAAGTGAACGTAGCGGCCATAAAAGTTGACGTTTTTGAGTTCTGCAAAATGGATGCTGTTCCTGGAGGTAAGTGCACTATCGCTACATTAAGTAAATATAAATAAAATTGTAATATATTTTTTAAATATATTTTTAAAAAGGGACTTTGAGAAGCATATGAAATTCATTTTTATCATATTTCGCTAAGACGTTTAGTTGGGCATGCCGCACCATGCACCTTTCTTTCTGCATTGTGTGTTTAGTGTACGGTTTTGGCATTACGGATTCATAAGAACCAGCTGCTAA